>QGOA01001394.1:0-14898 GCA_003313075.1 Termitomyces sp. MG16
AGCATTGCCTTCTCGTACATCAGCAAGGCTTCCACTCTCTTGAAAGCTTCTTGGCATGCAACTGCCAGCTGCCCATGACATTGCCATCCGATGGATTGGTGTCCGTCCCAGCACCAGACGATTTGCTCCATGTGTTTGCAGGTAGCGGATCCACCAGGGGGCCACCAGCAGACGCTTCTAGCCCTAGACAAATGGTGGTCGCTGGATAGGATGGAACATGTGCCAACGGCCAACAATATGATCCGCCTGTTTGCTGGCAGCAAGTCCATTGCTGCTTCCATTGTCAGTTCCGTTGCCAGGTCCGTGGATCCTGCTCAGACAGGCCAATTGACAGGCATCAAGTCCCATATCAACAGTATTGATGGTAAGCAGCCTGATCCTCAAGACTGCCTCTCCATGGCCCATCTTACCACTCTCCCTGATGTCGACTCTCCCCAATGGCCATCCTTGACACATATCGAACCCTTGAATGCACAACATCCATTCCACCACCTCTACAGTCAGAGTAAACCTGGACTGGTGTATGGCCCTACAATGGAAAACTCTCACGTTGTGGTTCAACCGGCATCCCAACTTCCTTCTGCCCCAGCAGCTCATGTCCGTGGGACATTCAGAGAGCTGGGGGAAACTGACGACAACCAGGTGGATATCCCTAATCCATCCATTAGTGACCCTGACTTAGAGGGTATCCCTCCTTTGTTCATTCCTGCGGAAGAGGAGACGGAAGACGAATCTTTGCTGCCTTTGTTCATTTCTGCGGAAGAGGAGACGGAAGACCAATCTTTGCCACCTTCGTTCATTCCTGCAGAAGAGGAGATGGAAGAGGATTCTTTGCCTCCTTTGTTCATTCCTGCAGAAGAGGAGATGGACGACGATTCTTTGCCACCTCTATTCATTGTTGGTGAAGGAGCAGAAGGACTAACAGCAATGGAGACCATGGTGGCCGGTGACGGCAGACAAACAGAAGTCCAGAGCGGCAGACGTATAGCGACTGAGGACGAAGAAAACCTTCCGCCGCTATTTCTTGTGATGGCAAAAGAGACGGATGGAGGCATGGCAGCCAATGACGAAGAAAATCTTCCACTGCTTTTTGATGTAACGGCTCTTCAAATCCCGTCTTCCCCCTTCCAACAATCTCCTTCTCCAACCCTACCTACTGGTAACAATGTCTAGGAGTGGGAGGAATATGAGACACGTATGACTTGACGTGAGGATCAGAGAAGAATTAACGAATTGTATCAACAATGTGAGTATAATTTGGCACTGGTAATCATAGTTCATTTATTTCAACAGAACAAGAATTTTGCGCTAAAGCAAAACATGGTCGATGTAGGCCCATTGGCCCTTTCAATTAAGCTGGTTGTACTGATGATGTGTCTGTTGATATGTCAGAGTCACCCTCACCATCTTCATCGTCAGGCCTGATAGCGAACTATGAAGACATCACATTTCCCAGACCTCAGAGGCCATATACACCGGACGACTTTGCATTTTTGACAGCAGACTACCTGCTTGATGAGGATTGGTTCTATTCAGATGCATTACATGAATCTAATGAAGAGGAGGAATACACATCGGATGAGTAATTTAATTCTTAGTTACTATAATTCTTGGCTTTTCCATTGGTTATTTTTTGTTAAGATTATCTGTCCCGTTGTGCTGCTGACAAATCCATTATAAATCTGTTTGATCTGTTACCTCCAGTTGTGCACTAGAAGGAACATAAACTGACAATATTCTGCTAGACCACAGGACATTCTGTGGATTATACATAAATATCACTCTAGTATTGTGTACTAGGCTACAGCACTTTACTACAGACATTTCAAGTTTGGACAGGACTCAGGTCTACTAAGATTAACCGTCCCATTGTTTTGTTCCATTATGCCTTTTGCTAAACCACAGGACATTGTAAAAAATTACAACCTTACTTTGTTTATCATACTGTGTAGTAAATAACAATTAGTAAAATAAAGTTATGTCATGTCTAATGATGTGCACTAGCGGGATTCAAACCCGACTCTTGTGCACAATATGAAATATTAATGTATCAATATTCTATTGGACCACAGGTCCTTACCAAAAATCAATACAGTGTACATGTAGTGCAAAAATCAGTAAATAAGAATTAATAAAGCGAAGTTGAGTCATGTCTAATGTGCACTAGTGGGATTCAAACCTGGCTCTTGTGCACAATATGAAATACCATTGTATCAATATTCCATTCAACCACAGGTCCTTACCACAAATCAGTACAGTTTACATCTAGTGCAAAAATGCAGCAGTATAAAAAGACAACATTATATGTCATTATGGTGGACTAGGGAAGTCTGGACTAGGGGAGTCGAACCTGCCACTCCACACAATACTGAAAATTGAGTGGGTCAGATCAACTACCACAGGCCACTGATAGGCAGGTTTGACTCCCGCTAGTGCACATTATATAATAGCAGCAGGCCACTGACGTCTGCTAGTGTGAACACTGTCCTGACTTCTAAGTAAGCGCCTGTGGTACAATGGAATATTGATAAATTGATATTTTATATTGTGCACAAGAGGTGGGTTCAACTCCTGCTAGTGCATATTAGAGCAGCAGGCCGCTGATGTCCGCTAGCATCATTAATGTGATCCATTTAAAACTCCAGAGATTTCTGCAGTGGCATGGGTTGGTTGTCTTTGCGCATGTGATCATTCCAGATCTCGTGACTATGCGCAACTTTGTCCAACCTATACCCGCTTCAGTAATTTTTAGCATTTTTAATGGATCAACTTAATGATGCTAGTGAGTGATGAATAGATATTTTATTAGGGCTTACAGGCCCTATTAAAATATTTGTCACTAGCAGGAGTCCAACCCGCCTCTCAATATTCTATTGTTACCATTAGACCCCATTAAGGTGGAGTAGGAGTAGAACCCACCACTGTACACAATATTGAATATCAATAAATGAATATTCCACTGAACCACTGGGACTGGTTGCACCGCTGACATCAGCTGGCTCACATGCGGACGTCAGCTACCGTCCGCTACCGTCCGCAGGCATGCTAGCGGATAGCGGACACTCATGCACCCTCTTCCGCCCTTCCCCCTCTTTCTTCCCAGTGCCATCCTCTCCACTTCCCACACTACCTCACATGCCACCCCCGTCCACCACATGCACCCCGCTTCCCTCCTCCCCCCTGACCTGATGTCCGACATCTGCTATGTCCGCTGGCGTACCAGCAGACACCCACGCTCCTCTCCTTCCCCCTTCCCTCTTCCGCCACCCCCCACGCTCTCCAAGACGCCACCCCATGCAGCGGACACCCACGCACCCCGTTTCCTTCTCTCCTGCCCTGATGCCGGACAATGCCGGGGGTTGCCGACAGATTCCCGTGAATGCTGACGGATGCACGATGGATGCCAACGGATGCCAGCGGGTCACGACAGCTGCCGACAAACTCCGACAGATGCCAGCTGATGGCTGCTGATGCCAACGCCCCTTTCAAGCCATGAAAACTCTTTTGGGAGGTATGCCACCCCCCTTCCACCTCAAAAAATCCATACGGGAACCTGTGGAAACGTAGGTGTGCGTCTGTTCATTGTGTTATCCGACCTTTGAATCTATCCGTTAGTAACGGACATGTGGTGCAACGGTTAAATGTGCGTTCCGTTGCTGGAGGCTTTTCCAAGGCCGGGAGTTCGATTCCCCCCTACAGGCATATAGCAGGCAAGACAAAGTTACCTTTTTCCTTGGTCCAACCAGACTCCGTGGACCTGCGTAGGCCTCTGTGGATGTTCACTGGTGCCCTGTGCAGGCCTGCGTGGGCCCACATAGGTTTGAGTCTGTCGACGTACGTCTGCATGGATGTTCGCTGGTGGCTTGCGTAGGCCTGCGTAGGTTTGCAGGGCCCTTTTGTAGACATACGCTGGCGTTGGGGGTGGGAAAAGGAGGGAAGGGGAGACATGCAGCCTCGAGGTATTGCGGGGAGGAATGGAGAGGGGAGGGAAGTGGGGAACCTCAAGGAGGGTTTATTCATGCCATGAAGTCCGCCAATGGAGGGGGTTTTCACTTGTGGGCTGATGCCCGCCAGCGGCCAGTGACGCACATTGACGTCTGCTAGTATCCGCTGGCATCCGCCGGGCCTGCATGCGCATGTGTGTGCCCGCCTTTTATCGATCTACTGGACCGTGGCATACAGCACATTGTGACACGTCCACGGCTCTGTATTCTGCGGCAGTGTGGGGACTGCTCCGCTCCAGTGTAGCGGACTCCGCTGGACATGTATGGTACAGCACAAAGCAAGCTCCTATACAACGTATGACACGTACCGTTGTGATGCCCTACCCTGAGAGATCAATCTTTTTGTTAAATGTTTCTGTTCACTTACCTACTTTTTCAGAACCAAGGAAGCTAAGGAACCCCAATTTCCTATTGGTGTGACTGAAGAAACTTTTTCTTGTGTTGTAGAAACACTTGCTGCTCTCAATTATAATGGCTCCATTGGACTCAGCTGTGATGATACCAAATTATTTTCAACCCTTCATATCTACTGGGATAGCATTGAAAAAGCTTATTTCTTAGTTGGTGGTACTGATGGTGCTGTTCAAGTAGCTGACTCAGATCAAGTTCAAAAGATATTAAATGAGGCTCACATTCAAAAAGCTACAAAGGTAAACGTTCATTTGATAGTCAAATTGAATTGAACCCATTCCATCATTAGATACAGCTTTGGTGCTTGACATTAAAGCTTCTGATAGTTACTCTCTTTATTGTTGCTGCTATGGCAATACTAGATGACTTGGATGCACCTGCCCTGCTTTCATACCTAGAATTGATCCTTTATGAGCTGCTCAATTGTGATGTTAATATAGTGTTTTATGCATGAAATGGGACTGAAGTGGAATGCTCTGTTCAATGCCTTCTTTTAGAAAAGGCAGACTATGTTGTTGAACACATCATCAAGAATCCTCATAACAGTGCTTCAGATTTGAAGATTTGGATTGGTGTGTTTCATGGGCATCATATCTGCATGATCCAGGACTCAAAGCATGCACTCAAAACCTATTGCAACAATCTATTTTTGGGTGCTCATCTGCTCACCTTTGGCAATGTTGTTATTATTTTTCAAAACATTTGAAACCTTGCTTTTGAGAAGAGAAGTCCCCTGTACCATCAAGATGTCAAGAAGCTTGATTGTCAAGATGACAATGCTGCTACATGCCTCTTTTTAGCTGCTGTCCTTGAGTTCCTTAGTATATATCATCCTGATCAAATCAGTGAGATGATTTTCCTCTTCATTTTTGGCAAACTTATTGATGTCTATCAAAATTGATCAATCTCTCACTATAAAAGAATTGTTATAGTACTTTGAGCACAATATTTCCTCAATGCATGGGAGGCATTTCTAGGTCTTTCAAACTACAAGAAATTACAAGCTTTCCTCTCATGTGAAACCATTGACATTACACGCATTATTATTGAAGGATATCTAGCACTGGTATTTATTCATTGTGATCATCTTTCAAAGGCACACCCCCTACTTCCCTGGCTTTACTCAACTGAGGCATGTGAACATATGTTTGGTGAAGCTCACAAGATTGTAAAGAATTTTGCTCTTCTTGATTTCATCTATATCATTCCCAAATTGCATATGAAGATACATCAGGTCATTATACATGCTTGCACTTCCAATTCACATTCACCTGCAAAGGGCTATAACTACACCTACTTTGACAGCGGTAACATCAATTTTCATAACCTCACTTCCTTTCCTTCTGATGACCTAATTGCAGATGCAGCTCAGGAAGCTGCCATTGAAGCAGATTCCATTGTTGCTCTCCTTGGTCTTGTGCCACAGCATTTGCACAGCTTGCACTCCAATCCAGTTTTGCCCAGCATTAAACATTGGTCTGAAGAGACAAGTTAATTAGAGAGATATACAGACGATTGGCAGGAGGAACTGGAAGTTCTGTGCACAGAAACAGTGGTGGGTGCAGCAGATACCAGGTGGGGGGGCCCAAGCTATTTAGCGTCAAAATTAAATGGTGTGAAATTCTAAGTAAAATATTAAAGGGCAGGTGGGTGGGTAAAAGTGAAAATTAAAGAAGTTGAAGTGAAACAGTAGAGGTTTCACCTCAAAGACAATAGTGAGAGCATCCAAAAAAGGAAGGAGCATGGTCCATGTAGGTCACCTACCTTATCTCATGCTGGGCTAACCAGCAAGCCCATAGCATAGCTTCCAATAAGGCTGGGTCTGAAAGGACAAGTTAATTAGAGAGATATACAGACGATTGGTGGGAGGAACCAGAAGTTCCATGCACAGAAACAGCAGTGGGCATGGTGGATACCCTGACTAGGGGCAGCTTAATCTTGGCTGTGCCTACCCATCAGAGCTGAGCCATTATCCATACAAGAGGGCAACATGTATAAAAAAGTCAGGAAAAACTGCAAGAAGTTACTATTGTTGTCAATCGTATTGTAATACAGAGAGAAAGGGACAGAAGAAGTTGAATGTAACATAATATACACAGGAAGATATTGAGTACTGTACAGAAATTTACAGTTAGGATTGGAAGTGATGAGTCAAGAAAGTGAGATGTTAAGTAAGTCAGACCAGTTTGTCATCAAGATACTCAAAAGATTGTGCTCTTGAGCAAATTGGATGTGGGCAGACTCCTAGGCAGCAGTGAACACATTTGGTATGATAGTGTCCAGCCTTCTCCAATAGATCAGGAAACATAGAGAAGATCAGTTGCTGTGCTTCATAACTATGTGAGGTGGTATGCCATCAGAAAGGAGTTTGATAGAACCACTAATGCGGAAACTGTGTCCATGCATGATGTCAAGGTTTTGAAGAGACAAAAGTCCTGAAAAGGGAAATAAGACATGGCAAGCAAAATGAAGGGATATAGCTACTCTTGATCATTAAGATAAAAGTGTCTTTTGTGAAAAATGAAAGCGGACTAATGTTGGATGACAGATCATGAAAAGCAAATAGAGGAGAACTGTTAGAAGGATGGTTTATAGCCAAGTGGTTCAAGAGTGCATGGACTGGACAAAAGATATCCCCTCTCTGGGTCAAAAAACAGTTGGCTCTGGCAAAACACATTGTTTTGGTCCAAGGGATGTGAATAGTCATGGCACAACAATCACGCACAGGAGCAAAACAAATATTACAATTGATTGTGATATTGTGAGCAGGATCAAAGTTTTTCTAAGATAAGAGTAAAAGTTTGCCAAGACGTCGGCAGCCCCAGAAAGCAGTGAGAGCAGTTGCCCAGATGGCATGGCTCTGGGGTGCTGAGAAATTGAGAAAGTCATGAAGGATTCAAAGATGATTAAGGGAAATGGGATGACGTGGAGGCCACTTGAAAGCTATGCCTTGAGAAGCTGCAGAAGTCTGAAGAGATTTAACCCAAGGATTGTCACCCATCCACTAGACGCAATTAAATAAGTGCCAGAGACGCAGGCCATTGATCCAAAGTTTGATGGATTGAGCCAAACAAGTGGCTATGTGGCTGGCGATGAAACCTGCAATGAGAATGGGGTCCATAGGCATGCGTAAGTTTTCAGGGACATGCTCTAAATCACAGAATTGAGTAAATTGAAGGATACCCACACCATAACATTGGCAAGTTTTCTCTTTGATGGAGGACAGAAGTCTCATGAATATTTTGGTGTGCACTGAGAGGGAAAGCTTCTGAAATATGGTGTTATCTGTGAGGATGCCATGCGGGTGTGATGACCACAACTCCTGCAATAGAAGTGATCTACCAACTGGGCTAAAAGGCCACAATGTCAAGCCTGGCTTGACATGTTGCAGGCACTATTTAAGCAGTATCCAGTGTCATGATGCTGTGGGTCATGACAGTGCCCTCTCTTTAAGCATTGAGCCCTCGAGATGCCTGTGAAAGTACCGTCGGCCCCTTCTGACTGCCTGTCAGCTGCCCAACTAGGAAACACAAGGACTCTCAGTCTCTAGTCCAAGCTCCTGGCATTCTGCCTTGTTAAATAGTAGGCCCCCTGACCCCTGCCAGTAAGCCAATTGTTCAGAGAGACCCAGATGACAAAATGGGATCAAATTGTGATGATCTAGATCAAGATCTGATCTGACAATGCCCAATTTGATATGACTAAAGGGGAAAGGGAAAGAAGCATGAAGAGATGTCAAAAGAGATGAATAAAATAGTGGCACATGCATTGAATGGAGAAAGGGAGGGATAAATGGAATGGTGGCACTGAAACATGCATCACCAAAATGGAAAATGGAACAACAAATTAGGTCAGGAATGCTGGGAGGTCAAGAGCAAAAAGTCATGTGATCTGGTGGTCTGTGCACTGGAAAATTAGTATAAAGTCCAAGTAGAGTAGAGAATAACCAGGCATTTGATAGGCAAAGGCTCAGTGGTTCCCAGGGAGTGAATCACCTAGGCTAGAGTTTATTGAACCTCTTCTTGGAAGTCTATTGGAAAACAAAGGCTCGGTAGTTCCCAGGGAGTGAACTGCTTAGGCTGAAGTTGACTGAGAACCTTCTACTGCCCACCAGAGTATTTGATATTCTGAGAAGCACCCAATACACCAAGTTTATCATCAAGCAACAGTGTGGATTAGAGGGAACTTTCTGAGGTTACTAATAAGCCCCAGAACTACAGTAATACTTGCTACCAAGTACTACAAGGCCTGTGGTTGTTGTGGACTGTGGATGTTATGAGAAGACTGAGAAATCAATTGACAATGTGGAGTGTAAACTGTTGATGAATTGGGTGCCATGTATGCTGTGGATTTAGGTATGTAAATATTGGTTGACTGGAGTGCAGCTGTGGATCTTGCTTTGTATATATGACAAGGTTCAATTGTTTTGACCAGACAGGGGAACAGCTTCAATGCACTGTTGGTGGAAGCTGGAGAAGCAGAAAATAACTGAGTATAAGGTTGACTAGGATGTAGAGGTCTTCTTTTTGAGGTGTCTTCATGATATGTGGTCTGCAAAGGGGTACATAGATGTTTGGAGAACAGGAAGAAAGCTGAGAATTATTTAAAGACTGAGTATTTTGATGAAATGTGGAAGATGCAGACATTAAAACGCATGGAGAGACAATGTTGTGGGTGCACTCTCACATCTGAGAGGTGTCACTAGCCATCAGCAAAGGAATTTACAATGTCATCGGGCAGTACGAATGCCCAATGAAGACAAATAGAGTTTGGCAGAGTGCACTCCTCACACGAGAGTGTGTCTGCTGGATTCAAGTGTGAAGGAATATAACAGTAAGATGGCATGATCATGCACTCATTAAGCACTAAGTAAGAGCAACGAACACAAAGGTTGAGATAAAAAGAATGACTGCATCCCTTTTGATGGGCACCAATTGCCCCAGAATTATCTGAGTGAACAAGAATTCTTCTGGAGAATGATATAAGTGAGAGAAGAACAGAGTAATGAATAGATGATTGCCTATTGTGAATTCCTAGTTGATGTAGAAAATAGAATAAGATTTTGATTGCTATGGACTCAAGCCAGCAAATGTCTTGCCTGGAATGTTTCTAGTCAGATTTTAGACTCAAAGTGTAGTGAGAGTAACCAAGTAACAAGCCGATGCCCCAGGATGTCAAGGCACTGATGTATATACCAAGGTCTTCAAGAGGCTGGATCGGGAAAAGTTGTTGGAAGGCAGATGTGTCTTGAAGACAAGTGTGCCACTATTTCAAGGAGTGCACAAAAGAATTACTAAAATGATGTTTTGTGAATTTATTGCCATGGTAGGAGGACATAAGATTTGAGAAGACAGGCAGACATGAAGAGCCTTCTGGAAAAACAAAGGAAACGTGAATCAGAGTCCCATGTAATACTTGAATGTCCCTGAGTGTGAAGCCAGCATGATCACTCTCATGAGACTCCAACATTGAAGTTACATGTAATAAATATTTCAAACATTTTTTATCTGGCAAGGAGACACATCTGCAGGATAAGTCTCAGGTGAAACCAATGAATGAAAAGGAATTGGTAAACTCGGTGCCTGATTTTTCTTTATGCCAGGGGACATTAAGACAAGAAACAAGATCCAAAACTGAATCTCTGTTATGGGCGTAAAGGAAATTGTTATGGTAAAAAGGTCTAGACATATTGGGAAATTGGAAACAATTGATGTCATCTTCAAATTTGAACAATAAACCGTTGTCTCCCAATTGAGCAGTTCAGATATCAATCAGAGCATTAGTGATTTGACCAGCATTGCTACTGGCTGGCCTTGCACCAAAAGGATGGTTGTGGTCAATGTAGAATGCATCTTTGAAACTGACGATCAGGAAGGGTTTGTGATCTGGCAGCACCAGGCATGTTCTATGGAAAGAAGATGTAGGAAGCAAGAAAGTAGTAACAAGCAAAAGAAAGGATATAGGAGACACCAGGAGGTGTGAAAAATGGTGGAAGGACTCAGTAACAGTACCACACTGAAATGGCACAGCCAGAAAGGGGGAGACATTGACATGACATAAGAGAAAATGACAGACGGTGTGAAAGGGATGACAGTTGTGCCAAGCTGGTGCAACAAGAAATATGAAATTGACAGATGGTGTGAAAGAGAAGACAGTTGTGCTGAGCTGGCATAATGAGAAATATGAAATTGACAGATGATGCAAAAAAGAAGATAGTTGCGCCAAACTGGCATAACAAGAAATGTGAAATGACAGGGTAACAATGCACAACCCTTGGATAGTTAGTGAAGAGAACTTACCTGTTCAGCAACTAGATGCGCAATATTGAAGCACGTTGGAAAGTCTTCCTTGTCAATAAAACTATTGACTGAGAAAACACCAGTAAGAGGATCATCTTTAGACAGATTCCTGCAAACATGGTATTTTGTGGGTAAACCAAAGCCTGGGTGCTGGGCGGCAACAATCAAAGGTGAAGAGTATATAGGACCTCTCAAAATATGTTCTGTGTGAAGTAAAGAAAAGGGACCAGACATGTGACAAGCTGCAATTTCATCATTTAGATACTCTTGAATTACCTCTGGAAACTTGATCATGGATGGATGGTTTTGAATAACGATAGAATCGGCAAGTATGGGAAGAGTTCCTAAAGGAAAACCATGTTGCAGATTTAAAATCAATTGTGAATAAGAATGCAACAGATCATGTTTTAGGAGGAGCTGTTCAAAGGCCCCAGAATTATAGGGATGCATCACATGTTCGAATAGTTCAATATCCTGAGGCAAACAGGAGGGGGCCAAAGGCTGGGAATGTACATGAGTCATAAGATTTGGATAATGAAGCATTTTAGGAGGCAGACGTCTATGGGGTTCAGGCACAGATTTGGCCATTAAGAATGTGCAGACATACTTGGGAACATGCAAAGGCAGGGTGATCTCCTCCACAGAGCAAGCATATGTGAATAGCTTCATTGCCATGTTGGTTATTGCATGGTCGGTTGAGATTAAAGACTCTACAGATCCTCTGAGGGTGCTCTCCCCATGGATTCTTGGCTGTGACAAATTGGTTTCCCATGAGTCTGGTGTACAAGGGCTTTCCATCTTCGAAGGAAGTAGTATTGGCAGTGTGCTCAGTAAACTTGAAACAATGTCAAGTTTTGATTAGCCTTACAGTCACACCAACAGAACCAGATCAATAGTCAATTCTAGTACTACAAAGTATGACAGCAAAATTGGCTGCCTTATGTAAGGCAGCCAGCTGGTATGTAAAGTGATGATAAATAATTAATATAATTGTCTATTAATTATTTAGCTATGCTACGATATGTTACATGCCTCCCTTTGAGACTGGTAGTCAGTCTCTATGTAAGGAGGGACAA
Organism: Termitomyces sp. MG16; assembly: GCA_003313075.1. NCBI lineage: Eukaryota > Fungi > Basidiomycota > Agaricomycetes > Agaricales > Lyophyllaceae > Termitomyces > Termitomyces sp. MG16. Next base: position 11,791 of record QGOA01001394.1, read on the forward strand.
TTCGTCCAGGTCGATAGGCATGGTCTACCCACTCTATGGGTATGTGGTTGGCTATCATAGCACGAAGCACGTCAGCATTGGTGATGTTGACAGCAGTAGCCACGTCAAAATATGGTGGTCAGAACTGGACATCAGTCCAGCTCATTGGTACAAATGGGGGGCTAGGATTAGCGGCATCGTAATCAGTGACCACCTCACGATACATTCCAGGATGTGCAAGAATCAAGGCCAACAGCCTTGCAAAGCGTCCCCATGCTCTTCCCGAGGGAGACAGTCCACACGTAAGAGCGTGCCCCAACAGAGTGTGCCAGTGAATGCGATATGCTCGATCCACTGCAATGCCATATACTGAATTCATCATTCCTGGTCAACAGAAGTAGAGTACATTCTGCGCCAGTTTGTTCAGATTGAAGGTGAAATGTACACCTTCAGAATCAAACCTGGTGAGCGTAAAAAACGGTCTCCTGGCTTGGTCCTTCCATTGCAGGTACCCGTCTGGGGTTGGCATGACCACAATGTTCATGTGATAGGAGGAAAGATCTAGAGGGGGCAAAATGTGTTCGTACTCTGGTGTACACACCAGAGTCATTGTCCTATCCCTCATCGTAGTGTAATAATTAACACTGATGCGCTGAAACTTGCGCAACAAATAGTAGGCTTCAGTGCACAGTGACATTGACTTGAACTTGTTCTGCGAAAGCTCATAGAGCTTTCGCAACTGCTGGGGATTCATTGGAAATCCCCTCGGCACCACATGGTCCAGCTCCTTTGAGGTATGATAATACCTCTCTCCTTTCTCCTCATATGTCTTTGCGGCTAAGGCTTCATTGCTCACAAATATCGTATTTGTGAACTGGGAGTAATAGAAGTGACAGTTGAGTGCCCCGCCATAGAACCAATTCGACCGCTCCACCGACGTCCCACTGACGAACATGCCTAGGCCATCAGGAATATGGCCTGTGGCCTGCTCCTCTCAGTCTTTATTGACCTTTGCCTGCCGGGCGGCCTCGTGCTTCCTCCAAGCCTCTCTCTTGCGTTTTTTGTCTAAATGCACTCGGCGTTTAGTGGGGGTTTCTCCTTTCAAGGGGGTCTCGTCTGATGACTCCCCATAATCACTCCCATTGCTCAGTTCATTCAGACCAAGCGCAGCTAACATTAGGAGTTGCCCTTTGACTTCGGCGTCCGTTCTCATGTCCTTTAGGGGAACCACGGACGCATACGCCCTCAGTGGTGCCTCAAACTACACCACTGCTCCAAACTGCATCACTACTCTGTCTGCTCCTCACGGGACATCTGCTCCAAACTCCACTTCCAACAGGACCACCTCATCCTGCCGCTTTGCCCCTGACTGCTGGGAGGGCGCATGTGTTGACAAGGACAGTCCTCGTAAACTATTGTCATCCTCCACGAGCTCGTCATGTAACTTGGCTGGAGTTGGAGTGAGTTCTCCAGATTCCCGCACCCCAACCTCCGGTACTGCATCACGCACTCTGAGGCGTTTTGCCTCAGGCTGCTCCTCCAACGACGACGGACGCTTCTTCATGGCATTTGTGAATGTTTTGATAGTATTATTGTTACGCTGCTGCAGCATAACAATCTCATCAAGCAGGCCTGTAATCACCACCTGAGCCACCGGATCCGCCAGAAACGCAGACTCCAGCGGCACTCGCTGGCCAGCAGATATGAGGCATCTCCAGACTGCCTCTGCCTGAGGGTCCAGAATCTCTGACGGCATCCCGATCTCCTTCCCTTTTACTTTCTCCACGTATGATAAGCGTCGCGGAGATGGTGCACGGCGAGGTGACGGCAATGCTTGTCAAGGCGGTGTTCGAGGTCAGGGTTGACCTTGATTTTGCATCCTCGCTGCCACCTCATCCCATCTGCACCCTACTATTTCCTGAGGCCTGCCTCCTCGTGTCCTGGTACTCCTCAGAGGCAATCGCCTCCGGTCTCTTCTATACGTGTCTTGTGGGGGCGGCGTCCTCTCTTGTTGTCGTTGAGGTTGCACTACCTCGCTCTTTCCTTGCTGTTGGCGCCCCGCATTGTCGTCCATGTCCATGGGTGCTACCTGTGGCACAGTTAGTGCTTTCTCATCTGAAAGGAGTATACTTGCACTCTGCGTCTGCATCTGCTGCATCGGCATTGGCATACCCCACATCACCTGTCCTCCCATCTGCTCTCCAAGACCAGTTGGTCCTGGGAAGTATGGCATCTGGAAAAACGGTGGGTAAAACTGTGGAGGTTGTCCAAATTAGGCTGGGTTCTGCCCAAACTGGGACACCACTGGATATGACGCCACAGTCAGTGTTGTTACAGGCTGCTGAATGTTTCACTGGGGGTGATCCCCCCCTACTCCAGAACCCTGTGGGTTCTGAGGCTGCTGCTCACTGGTTGTATGCTGGTAAGGGTACGACATGGTACTACAAAAATGTCGACGTGTTGGTGGGAAAAAACACACTAAATTCCCCATCATCAGGTTACATAACCTGATCCGACCATCCTCCGCATCATGATCTGCATTATCTCATCAGATAGATGAATCTCCATCTTATCTATCTGACACAATTGTGATCTGATCCAGATCAGATACTCTGTTAGGCCGAGCTCTGACTGATCCGGCCTAAATCTTATCACTGCCATCAAGCTAAGCACGTGAGCACTTAGCAAGCTGATTTGAGCGCTTCACACCCTGCAGTTCTAAGCATCAATCCAACGCTGCCAACTTAGCACATGTGTGATATGACTCCCATGTCGTATCACCCGCACTCCATTGTACCTCGAATTCAAGGTGTGTTTCTTCCTGCCACCGATGGCCCAGAATGTCCTCAACGAACCATTCCTGTTCATCACTGGCACCAAAATCATATGGCTCGGACATCACCCGATTAGGAAACATGGCATCATTGTTTGCGTTATATTGCCTAAGTAGCGATATATGAAACTTGGGCACAATTCGACATGCTTGCAGAGCTGCAGGCAGCTCCAGAACATAGTTCAATGTGCTTGGTTCCGCAACCAAGACTCTGTATGGTCCAATGAATTTTGGACACAACTTTCTCGCCCTTCCTTTTGGAAGATTCAAGTTTTCCGTTGACAGATATATGTAAG
>QGOA01001405.1:0-21194 GCA_003313075.1 Termitomyces sp. MG16
TTCACGACTCAAACTTTGTCTGCATACCATTAACTGCCGACCAATGGCTGTTCTGGACTTAACAATCACACAATCATTTTCACCCCTCGTGCCTACCATTACGGCTATGGCGTTTCACGAACGAGAATATTCTCATCTCGGGGTGCTTGCAACTGGTGGACCTGATGGCTCTATTGTTCTTCGTACCTGGACTGCAGATGGGACACCTGAAGGGGAAAAAGCCCAGTGGGAATTCGTGACAATAAGGACAATTAAAGTGAGAATGGTCAAACGTGGCATCACTCGACCTCCGAGTGTGACTGCGTTGAAGTTCCTAGGGTAGGGTTTTCATTTCTCTATTCATCCAGAAGCTGAAAGTTGATACCATTGATCAATAGGGAGACTCTGATTCATGGTGAAGAGACCGGAAAAGCCTACACCTGGAATTTGCCAGAATGATTTTCAGCGTAATTCTGTGACTACATTTGTAATTATATAGATATAGATATGACAACGTAATATCGAGGCGATGGTAGACTAGATGCATTCAATAGTGAAGGGTTCTGAGGGCTTTTCGTCACAGGAACTAAGCATTAGAGTCGAGCCTTGGGGTTCCAAAGATTGTGATACTATAAAATGCCGACTTGTAGTCATTCTCACGAGCCAAATAACTTGACGGTCATTTGCTGCAGGATTAGGCTTCTTTGTTGCCCATGACCGGTCCGGCTGAAGTCCGTCTACTTCATGTCAATTATGACATTTACTACATAACGTATAAAGGTGACGGCCCTGATCTTGATTCACCTTTGTGCTCAAAGATCTTTTGCTATTCAACTGCTTTATTCTTCTCTCAAGCGGCAATATTGGTGGAGATTCTATGTCTTCCAGGGTCTGGTTGATTACAGGTCCGTCATGAGTCAAGATTCCTCTACTCAAAACGAGCCATGGATAGAGTTCTTATTACAAATTCGCATCTATCCTTAATACTGACAGGGTCCTCATCTGGTTTCGGTCTTCGTCTCGCCCATGCAGCGCTCAAACGCGGTGACCGTGTAATTGCTACGGCTAAATCACTTGAGAAGCTCCAAGATATCCTAGTTACGAGCATCCACCCCAATCTTCGCGACAATCTTCGGACATTACAGCTGGACGTTACGGAAGGTGACATTGTGCTGAAAGCTAAAGCTGAGGAAGCAGCTACTATTTGGGGACAAATAGATGTTTTAGTAAACAACGCGGGTGAGCTTTGTCTCGTGCAAATATATGCACTAAAAGTATTGGTGTTTCTGGTCAGGTATTGGATTACCAGCTCTTTTAGAAGAAGGAGGGTAAGTTCATCTCGTGGGTAATATATGTCCCCTCAACACAATCACAAGCACCGCGCACCTTCGAAGGCAGTTTGCTACCAATGTATTTGGCGTATTGGACGTAACCGCGGCAGTACTACCTCATCTGCGTTCCAGTAAGGAGGCTGCTATAATTGTAATAGGAAGTCGATCTGCATGGAGGACTGAGGTTCCTGTGAGTTGGACTCCTTGTCACGCTATCGTTGTTCTGAAACTTCGTTATGCAGGGCATTGGTAAGGACCTCCCCAAAAAGAACGAAAGAAAATGGATTTATGTGCTAACGGCCCAATCCAAACTAGGTCCCTATGCAGCTTCAAAGGCAGCTGTTCATTGTAAGTAAAGGTATTCTATGGGAAACAACGCACGTTATAAGCACTGCATATTACAGCATTGACAGAAACCCTTGCAGCTGAGGTCGCTCCATTCAACATTCGCGTCTTATTGGTCGCTCCTGGTTCCTTCCGCACTGAAGGTATATATAAGCAGATATACAACACGAGCAACCCGATCGCTGCCAATGGCCCTCTTCGGGAAGCAAGCCTAGCCAAACTCAGCGTTCTTGCTGAAACAAGCAAGGGCGATCCAACTAAGGCTATGGAGGCAGTTGTAGATATCGTGAGAGGAGAAGGCATTGCGAAAGGTCGGCCATGGCCCGAACTACTGATTCTGGGTGAAGATGCAGAACGAGATGTAAGAGACAAGTGTAACAAGGTTTTGAAAGCCCTCGACGAGTGGAAAGATGTCACATGTGGTGTCAACCTGGATTAGTGATTGACTGACGTTGGAGAGGCATGTCTTTTTCTCCATTAACTCCACTTTTGTTCCGGCTCTTTTCACGTTATTTTCAATTCCGTACCCTAACACTAACCCGTATTCCTCTCACTAGTACCACCCATCGCTCTAATCCCTTCTTGATTGACAGGAATGTATGACACTATTAGTCCTACCACTTTAATGAAAGTTTGCTCTGCCAGAAAGTGAAGATTAGGTGATTAAGGAGGGACATGATAAAGGAGCACGAGAAGCCTTCTCGACCTAAGCGGTTAGGCCCATGAATATTTAAATGTGTTCATTCGACGAAGTATCCAGCTCCTTATGATCAACTGATTTGGGGAACATTACTTGCATCACTCATATTGAAGTGCGTAGGGTGCGTCCACGCGATGATTAGACAGGTTCAAACCGCATGACCTCCCTGAAAATAAGCTTATTGAATTCTATTCTGTCCCTATAGAGAGTAGTGTCTTCCCTTGATTTCATGCGTACCTTCCAAAGGCCGCCGTTGCAGTGGTAAACCTGAGGCATGACTGTCCTTTATTCCGGATCATTCGTCACGCGAATTTCGCCCAGTGGAAACTCATAGCATAATAGAGTACTTGAAAAGCATAACGTTGATAATGGAAGGCAGGAAGACCATATATGAGAATATGGAGGATCGGGGAAAGCACACGAAAACCACGTGGTGCCGCGGCCGCCAAGGCACGTAATGTACACGGCCTCGGCTGCTTGGAGTCATATCTATTGAAACACATATACGATTGTTTGTTCTATGGAATTAGATTCCACGTACTGACGTGGATATTGTGATCGGTTTTCTCTTCCTCATTCTTTACGTTGCTATCGTGTGTCTGATAGCGCAGTATGTGGAATCCCTTTAACCCTCGACCTGCACCTCCTGCTTTTGGTGCACTCAAAGAGGTCCCTGAGGGAAGTGCATCGTACGTTATTTTCTTTTCTTAATTTTTGCTCCCTGATATCATGTATGACATGTCTCTGTGGTCTGTCAGTATTCTATCTCGAGTGCTATTCTCCTGGCTCGATCAGTTTCTATACGTTGGTTTCACGCGACCTTTAGAGGAGAATGGTGACGCGCTTCTGATTCAGTCGTTGCACTAGGCCTGATTTCTTGTGCAAGATTTATGGAAGTTACCGAAAGAGCAACTTGCAGAGAACATCACGAAAGAACTCGAGCAGGCGTACTACTCACGCTGTCCACCAGATAAACGCCCAAAAGTCTTCTCTCAAACAACAGCCAGATTGGATACAAATTCTACAGCTCAATCTGACGACGACACGAACAAGACGAGTGAGAGAAAATCAGGCGGTTCAGTGATAGAACAACGGGTACATGACTCTTCCCTGTTTAAAGCACTGCATGCCGCCTTTTTCAAGAGAATCTGGATTGCTGGTGCTCTGCATCTGTGCTCGGGTATGTACTTGGTGATGTTGACTTAGTAAAGATCTGATCATTTGCTCCTCAGACACGTTGAAAACGACCACTCCATTGCTGAACAAGGTCATTCTGACGTGGCTCACAAATTCGTATATCTACTCTCGGTTATCAGACGAGCAGAAGGCGTCTGGAATCATTGAAACCCCACGAGGAATAGGCTATGGGATAGGACTGGCATTCGCTCTTTTTATCATGCAAGGTAAGTATAGTGTGAACTAGAGTTCCGAGAAAATCAGTTTTCCGAATGTCTGTCTATAGAATCCGCTAGCCTGGTAACTATTTTCTGTTATCATGTACAGATGCATCTCAATTCCGTGAGATAGTTGGGCAATCACTTTTTTCAAGGTTAGAATCTTCCTGTGGCTCTCACCTGGTCAGGCTTTTTAACTTTATCCAGTTGGGATGACGACTGGTCTCATGATGCGTGCAGGAGTCCGTTTGTCTCGATGTATCGTCGATCGTAACTTACTGTACCATTAGGTTATCGACGCCATATTCCGGAAATCCTTGAGACTATCGGGACGGGCGAGGTTGGAACATCCGTCTGGACAAATCACCACGATGATCTCTACAGATGCGACACGTATAGAACAATTTGCCGCATTTGCACACTTGTTGGTCAAATTATCGTAGAGAATCTTTCGGTGTTCCTGATTATTTATTTAGCATCTGGGTTAGCCCGATCCAGGTTCGTGAGGATTATCACTAGTCGCTGTTGAACGTAATCAGATAATGGAGACTTAAGATAATCATTGGTATCGGCCTTCTCATTGGAAACGTTAGTGTCCTTGCATTTTTTTTGTCCTTGCGTGTCGTTCTCACGGGAATACTTTGCGCAGCTCGGATACTCAGCCTTAGTCGGCCTGGCGGTGTGTGCCCTTGTTCTGGAACTGGTTGGCTGTTTATAAATCTAACTGTATAAGGTCATGATTCTCGGCCTTCCCTTCCAAGCTATTCTTGTAATGATAATATTCAAACAACGCGAGAAGGGAGTCAAGATCACTGACACTCGAGTTCGCCTTACGACTGAAGTATGTGGCTTCTTCATTTTACGTCTTCAATTATTATTCAAGATAAGTGTCCAGGTCCTCCAAGGTATACGGTTGCTTAAAGCGTACGCTTGGGAAGAGTTCTATGCAGCCCAAATCGGAACATATCGTGCGGGTGAGATTGCAACGCTGAGAAAAACATCGTGTGTCTTAACATTATGATTGCGCACGCAACACACAGCTCATGAGAATCGTGGATTATAGGGTTGCAAATTCAATTCTAATCGCATCTATCACCTTTGTTCCTGTAGTGGCAACCGTTTTGTCTTTCGTCCGTTATACATTTACACTTACTAGCACCGTGACTGAAGGTCACTTTAATAGATTACATATTTTCTGACTGGACATGACTTAAACATCGCCGTTGTGTTCGCTTCTCTACAGCTATTTACTGTGCGTATCATGATTTCATTTGATTATACATTTTTGAACCCTCTGATTAGATCATCCGCATTCCATTCCTCGTTCTTCCTATAATCCTTGCCAGTTTGGCCGATCTCCTTGTTGCGCTCACTCGCATTTCGAAATTTCTGTCTGCTGAGGAACTCGAAGATCCCTATATTCTAGATGCGTCTATTCTTAATGCGGTTGATGTCGATGGCGACTTCACATGGGAGACGGCTGGAAAGATACCCAATGATAGCAAGGGTGACAAGATTAAAAAGACAGATATCGACGACAAATCGAATAAGAGCAGGTCGAAGAAACTCGACGCGCTGCCGACACACGTGGATGAGCTTGTTTCTGAAACAAGGGAGAAAGATGTTGAAGAAGAGAAGCCTTTTGAGCTGAAGAATCTCAAACTCCATGTTTCCAGAGGATCATTCGTTGCAATTGTGGGATCCGTGGGCTCCGGAAAGGTACTTGTCAAGATTGAACAATTTGATGCACAAGTTTAACTTACTTTGATACCATCCAGAGTTCTGTTCTCCAGTCTATCATTGGTGAAATGCGCAGGACTAGAGGCAAGGTAACCGTTGTATTCGACTTTCCCCAGTAGATCAGTGACAATGTTTCCAGGTCTTTCTTGGCGGTACTGTTGCTTATGTCCCACAAACGGCTTGGATTCGAAATGCCACTCTACGCGAAAATATTCTATTTGGTCACGACGATGACGAAATAAGGTTCGTGTCCAACTAACACTTCCAAAGCATACAAGCTTGACAAATGCCATAATAGATTTCGTGAAGTTATCAAGGCATGCCATCTTGAGCGTGACCTGCAATTACTTCCACACGGGGAGAAGACTGAGATAGGTGAGAAAGGCATTAATCTGAGCGGTAAGCATACAGGATTCTCTTTCGCTGAGGAGACTTACTGTGAAAGAGGGTAGGTGGTCAGAAGGTACGGTCTTCTAATTCTAAACGTCGATTCGTACAATCGAGTCGATATTTTATTATCATAGGCACGCGTATCTCTGGCTCGCGCGGCCTACTCAGACTCTGATATTGTGCTTCTGGACGATCCTCTTTCTGCTGTGGATGCATACGTTGGCAAAGGCATACTTGATCAGTGTTTGTTGTCAGGGCCCCTCTCAACACGAACCAGAATCCTTGTCACACACGCTCTCCATGTTCTAGATAAGACTGACTACATCTTTGTCATGGATCACGGCGTCATCACCGAGCAAGGAACGTACGAGGTATGCTTCATCTCTTCTTTTGTGCAAAATCCTATCGATTTGATCTATTATTGCCCAGGACCTTATGAAGAACAGTTCAATTTTTTCGAGCTTAATGGATGAATACGGGATGGCAGAAGCCCAGAAGGGTGTTAAGCATGGAGAACAAGGGAAAATCCGGACCACTGAAGTCGACAGGGACAAAAATGAAAAGAAGGAAGTCGAGGCCGCTCTTATGCAAGCAGAGGAAAGAAACACGGGTGCAGTTACTTGGGATGTATACAAGAAGTATCTGCGCTTTTGCGGTGGCCTTGTTTGGGCTCCTATAATTGTCTGTTTCCTGCTGCTCAACGAGAGCTCACAAGGTAAGTTTCTTTATATGAAGTCCTAAGGTTCAGGTAAATCATGTCTCTGAAGTTGGAAACAATCTATTTCTTGGCTTTTGGACCGGTGAAATTATCGGAGGCTTCAGTCAAGGACAATATATGGCGGTATACGCTGGTCTTGGTCTGTTCTGTCGGCTGTAGTTCGGTATGCTATCAGACTTACTCTAGAAAAGGTGCTGCTCAGGCCCTCTTTTCATGCCTAGTCAGTCTATCCTTCTCGTGAGTGTGGTTGAGAGCCTAAGAGTATTCAAGGCCATTTTTGACTCGACTTTTAGCCTCATGTGCCTTGTCGGAAGTTTGCGGCTATTCAAAGCTGCGCTCAAAGGGGTTCTAAGTTCGCCAGTATCGTTCTTTGACACCACGCCTATGGGTCAGCTTTTACCAGCTGCTTCAACCGCATTTCATCTTAAATACCTCATTCTCAGGACGGATACAATCAAGACTCTCGAAAGATCAAGACACTCTTGATGTAGAGATTGCAGTCACACTTTGGCAGGTCAGATCCTATAATACATGAGGTGACACGGGCCTTGCTGATTGGCGTTTATCATCACGCAGTTCCTGTCCACATTCGCTTCCGTTTTGGGGACCATTGGTCTGGTGTTTTACACCTTCCCGTTGCTTGGAATTATATTTGCCCCACTTATTATTCTTTACTACATCTGCTCCCTCTTTTACCGGAGAACTTCGGTCGAGACCAAGCGTCTGGATTCCATTCTCAGATCCGTGTTGTATGGATCTTACTCTGGTAGGTTTGATTTGTCTTCGATCCATAGGTGCCATAGTCTGATGTCGAACCCCCACAGAAACGTTGACTGGTCTTTCGACTATTCGAGCCTATGGAAGACAGGTTGGTCTGAACTGCCTTCCTTCCTTGTTCTTCTTTTCTCATTTTTGACAAGGGGTCCTCTATTGTCGATGCTGAAAAAGGACTAGATCTAGAAAACCGGGCGTATTACATGACAATCTCCATTCAACGCTGGCTGTCGGTTAGACTCGACCTCTTCGGTAACATTCTGATTTTGGGAATCGCATTGTTTGCTGCTGGTTACCGCCACTCGGTTAATCCTGCGAAGGTCGGCGTGGTACTATCATACACCTTGGCAAGTGAGTATCGATGCAATACCTTTTTGTGTGATGTTCTGAAGGACCTGTGAAGTCACTCAGACTTTTTGTATGTACGCTCCTGTTGTGTTGTGGCCTTTGATTTACTGATCCTTGAAAGCGGAAATGATCAATCAATTTGCGAAAAACGAGCAGAATATGAATGCCGTCGAAAGAGTCCTTCATTATACAGAACTTCACCCTGAAGCCGCCTCCGTTACTTCTGACGATCCTCCTCCATCTTGGCCAGAGCAGGGCCAGATCTCCTTTACTAATGTAGACCTTGCTTACCGTGAAGGTCTGCCACTTGTGCTTGAGGACGTCAGCTTCAACGTCCATCCTGGTGAGAAGGTAGTGTTTTTGACGATCCCTTAACCTCCACTTTACCTGAGACCTTGTCTGCTAGGTTGGTATCGTTGGACGTACGGGTGCAGGTAAATAGGGATGACGCTATCTTTACTTTGATAACAACTATTTCATATTATAGGCAAATCTTCTTTGTTACAAGCGCTTTTCCGGCGAGTAACTCTTCCATTTGACATGTGATTCACACCTAATCGTTGGAACATCATAAGCATTACCGAGCTTCGGAACGGCAGAATTGAGATAGATGGTCGCGATATCAGGCGTATGGGTCTCTCCATTCTTCGGGACTCTATTGCGTTGGTTCCGCAAGATAGCACAATGTTCATAGGAACATTGCGCTCTAATCTGTGGGCCCCCTGCATAGTTTTTCGTTACCGCTTTATGACAATCTTTTGTTATAGGGACCCTAAAGGCCTACGTACAGATGCAGAGCTTGTCTCTGTGATCCAGCGTGCAGGGCTCTTATCTTCCGCAAATTCTCCTGATCCGGCTGAAGCGAAATTCAGCCTAGATTCAAAGGTCGGGGATGAAGGTCTGTGCTATTCCACCTTACAGCTTTTCTTCTTGTGTTGAATTTCATGCAGGAGCAAATTATAGTGCTGGAGAAAGGCAATTGATAGCACTCTGTCGTGCCCTTGTGAAGAACAGTCGCATCATTATCCTTGTCAGCTTTTCGTGGATTGTTAATCCGCCCTTTCTTCAATTAATCATAAGTACAGGACGAAGCGACTAGTAGTGTCGACGTTGAAACAGATGCGAAATTGCAACGAACTATCAAGAGCGAGTTTGCGTCCTCAACCCTTTTGTGTATTGCGCACCGTTTGAATACCATAGGTAACTATCGTTCTCTTTCTGCATTAATGATTCCTCACTAGTCTACTTCAGTATACTATGATCGTGTCCTTGTCATGGACGCCGGCAAAGTTGCTGAGTTTGATACGGTCCTCAATCTTTACGACAATGAATCCTCGATCTTTAGATCACTTTGCAACGAGGCAAATCTACAGCGCTCAGACATTCTCCGAATTCGAGCAGAACATGATGAAACTTTGTGATGTTACGAAGAATACTACTTATGACAGCGATTCACCCCTACCATTCCCCACTCAATTACCTCTTAACTGGTTCTAGTAGGACACACCGTTCTTAGTTTAGTAGTTTATACTAGATTACCACCCACCTCATACCATAGACTGACGTTGGAACACAAATGTTTTGGAGATGTTTGTCTGAACGTTCAATGTCAACAACAATAGCACCCCAAGCATACATCACTTACTCTTGTTATCAGACCCTCGAGTCATCTACGTGTCCATTGACTGCCATAGACGGGGTTATCATAATTGATATCAGGGACGTGTACCCATAATATGCATATGACGAATATAGTGTTCCTATTTTGACTTTCTTTTCGACAGCAATTCATTACCCAAGGAATTCTAGTGAATCAGAGTCCGATGATTCTTCCACATTCATATTCAGTGCTTAAATCACAAGGCCTTGTTTAAACCTTCAACTCGTACAACCCAACCACTACTCGGGAATCCAGGTGCGCTTCCATGACTTCCATCCCAACCCTTAGCCATCATCGCAATGGCGAGCAGCAATGCTCCGGAACCCGGGAAGTAAGGTGTTGGTACTCTAGCGCCACCTATCGGCATGCCAACATCGTCAAAGGCGAAAAGCGGATGCAGAAGCCATTCCACAGCCTTTTCCTGGTCACCGTTGCGTGCGGCCGACATCGCCAGCATTGGGAAATCCCACCTAGACCATCCTCAATTTCCATTTCCCTGCTTTAGAACAAGCCACCCACCCCCAAAAGTTGGATACATTCCAAAATTCCCAGACCTTCTCTGCTGTTGCTTTGGCTATTGTGACGTTCAAACCTGGCGTTGGGGGAAGCCAGCCATGCAACCCGACGAGAGTTGGGTGATCGTTGGTGTATGCTTTGTCCGTCCAGAAATTGCTCTCAATACCTTCATATACTGCATACGTTCCATTATCAATAGGCAGCTTGGCGAGATTGCCTGCGACCTTTGTCCAGTCTTCCGGTACCTCTTCGCCCAGATTAACCATCCATTTTGACGCGATATCTAATCCCAGGCGCCAGTACGCCAACTCCAATGCAGGGTTTTGCGTAATATTCGGACTGGTATCCTCACTCGCCACATACATGGGTGGACCAATATCATATACACCTGTCGATTCATTATACCACGCGAAGGCTGACATCCAGTTTGCAGTTTCGACAACGACATCCCTCCATTTATCCAATATTTCTTTGACTGGGAAAGCGCGATACTCGTATAACGCAAAAACTAGGGGATGTGGCTGTTCCCAGATGAGAAGGTTGTTGATTTCGCCTGGTGATGAACGACCAGAGGGATCTGTCATCTTGGGCCAGCGTGCCCCAGCGGGCCAGCCCTGTTGGACTTGAGCACGTGCAATGGAACTGTCGAGGAATCGAGAGTAGATGGTGGTTGAACGACGGAGGAGATCCCAGTCGTTCCAGAGGGCCCAGTGTGCGCAGTGCCAGAAATACATCTCTAGAGTCAAAGATCACCCTTAATGCGGTTCCAGAACCCCGAGGACACTTACCCATATGGAATTTTCTGGACTCCCAGTAAGCACTCCGACTATCTCATCTGATTTCAAGTACTCACCCGTACTGAGAAATATCACAGTAACATGAAGCTTGTTACATAAATGACATAGCAGGGATATCAATACGTACCCAGCCATTATTCACCAGACCAGACTGTCAGTGTCCAGTCGGCCGTCAACATGATTAGTCCAAGAATACAGCATCTCATGCTCACCTCTTGGGGCGGAGTATTCCCGGCCTCATTCACTCTCAGGAGGTATCGCGAAAGAACAATTCTTCTCTGCAATTCCTCTGCCCGGGAATCTGTAGAACCAGTCAGGACATCGACAAAGCCACTCCTCGTCCAAAATTTTTCCCAGGCGCTCGCAGAGCTGTCAAAAACATTCTGAACAGAAGAAAAGTTTGGCTGATCATCAGGAAGCCCATAGTCTACAGTGATAGAGAAAGTTGTAGACTTTTTCAATGGTTCAATGGTGTACCGGTGGGCATCTGGACTATCTCGTGAGATACTGAAGTTGTCACCCATTATAGTCGTTTTAAATGTCGCTGCAACCATCGTGTGGAGAATGCTTGCGCTGCTATCTCCTGAGGCCTCTAATACGGTTGTGTGGTTCGATGTTGCATCCCAATTACCGACAAAAGGGGCACTGAACTTGGTTTCTCCATCGTTCCAGGAGAAGTCCAGAAATATTCCAAGTCTACTACTCTTCAATAGCGAAGATTCAGTGGAAATCGCGATTCTTCCGGTATTATCAGCTACGGCAGTCTCGACTGTCACGGGTTCCACTTGAAAGGAGAACCGACTTGTCAGCTTTCCGGTCCATAGGTTTAGCTGTTGCTCTACGTCTGTGAAGTCTTCTCCTGTGACGTTGAGCTTCTTCCCTTCGGCCGACCAGAGCACTAAGCCTATCCTTCCTAGATTGACTCTGTTCGGGTTTGAAATAAGCCACTGTTCGGGTCCTCCCCCCCCAAAATCATACTGGACTAGTCGGTCATGATTGTACCAGCTGACACCTTTATAATCCTCGACGTCTTGTTCGGTAATGCCAGCAGGAAGTGTATCGTTCTTCCAGCCCCAAGATGACATAATAGCGAAAGGTAGAAGTGTCTGGAGACCAGTCACGTCCGCTCCAAAGGCGAAGTTACCGTTGCCGATTTGCAAGGGCGTTGTGGCGTTGAGAGCAGAGCCATCGCGTTTCGGGTTGAAACTGATAACAATGGATTGACGGTCGATCAGTTCTAGTCCATTTGCCAAACTAAGAGCGGACAGCACGAGAAGAAACAGAGTATACAACATCATGCGAGACTTTCAACGAGATCACTTCGTATTTGACATGAGTAGCTTTGGCGGCCCGGGTCCTCCACAAGGCGGAATACATTTGATGAGTAACCCTGCTCTCACTCTCCAGGTTATTGTAAGATTGCCTGAGAAGAATCAGATTGATGACACCAGCTATTTATCTCGCCAGGTAATGTTACTGCCATATTTCAATACAGCCACACAACTACACCCCAACGAAATACTTGGGTCCTCGTGATCGAAGAGTTGGGTATAAAAGTTGTTTTGAGGTACATGTAGGTCCGGTCAAAACAACACGACCACCATAATACCTAGAAAATTTGTCCAAAAAATGCGGATTTAAGGGGAAATTTTGGTCAAATCGAAGTCCCGATTTTATGGATTTGAGGCTGGCAGGGCAAAATCTGGAAAAAATTTGGAGAATTTGGCAATGCACTCCAAAAAGTCCAAAACCATACTTTCCACGACAGCAATAGAGCCGCTCAACCAGTCGGAACGGACACCCTAGTATCCCTGAACAAGAAGCCATTTTATCTTGTCCGACTGAGAGGACTCCGAACTAAAGGGGAGTCATAGTAATATAATGGCCAGTGCCTCATCAGAAATGAAAAAATCAACTTGAAGAAGAAATTTTGTTATTACAACGTTGTGATGAATTGCACCATATTCCACAATTACAAGCTATTGGTACAGGTTCAAACGTTTCTGGGTCAAGGTCATATTGTATAGCCACTGGATATTCACCAGATAAACCCAGATCGCGTACTGGCTTTTCAGCTGACTCAAGATATATGTTGGGCCCAATGATGATCTCTTCCGATTCCTTTCCCCTATGTCTTGCCTTGCGCAACCTCCAATATGTCTCCCTAATCCAAGTCTTGAACTTGGAAGTCCGCAGAACGGAGGCACGGGATGAATGTGGAACGCGTTTCAGACAGTACCGTCACGGTCACATGCTTGGGACAACTCTTTCTTGTACTTCCACGTAGTTACTCATTTCGTACGCTCTTTTCTTTTATTGTAAATCTTTACCCTCTACTCGGCGTATCTCGTGTTCTAGTCTTCTCTCCTCATGGCCGTCGAGCCGCTTGTAGATACCTCCGATTCTTCGTTGACTCCACCTCGACCTCGTCGTAGCGAACGCGCCCGCTCGACCTCCGCTTTGTCTTCTATCCAGCCGCCCACGGGGAAACAGCGTAAGCGTGTCACCTTACATCCTACCGTTCAGAGCATCCCTGAGGACGGGGAATCCACTGACGAAGAGCCGGGCGTGGACCTGGATGATTCTCCCAGTCGCGCCGTCTCTTTGATGACGCATACAGATGACGTCATCTCAGATCTTCCGGCTCCCGATCCGGCGTCATTCCCTTCTCCTCGTAGTACCCTTACTGCCTCTTTCCCGGTTCATACCATTCCATTTTCTCCTCAGCGCTTGCCAACCAGCAGGCCCTCAGCTTCCTCTCCGGGGGGCGCACCCTCTCCGAGGGGCTCTTCCCCTGCCAGGATCAACCGTTGCCGTACTTCTAAGCAGCCTGCGCGGCCCCCTCAACTCTCTCCTGCTACAGCGGAGGAGTACATGCATGTTGGAGGTCTCCGGGGCCACACCTTTGGTCCCCCCTCTGTTCCCTCTACCTCCCTTCCAGCATTGTCTACACAGGATGCTGCGACTACGTCACACCCTCCTATTTCTGCCCTTCCAGGCGGCATGGTAACTACCTCCATTCCACGAGTTGTCCCCTCCTCGCTCACTCCACGTGGCGATACCTGCGCTCCTTCCGACTCGGGCTGCATTTTCCCCTCTACGTTTACCGCAGATACTGTGCCTACCACATCAGCCCCTCCTACATTTCCACTTCCCTCTACATCTGCCCTGAGCAATACCTCGGGTGACACCATCACCATTTCCCACTCGGAGCTCTCGGATCTGCTCCAACGCTTTGGTGCCGGCATTACGCATACTTTTTCCCATCCTGGGGCTACGACGTCACAACATTCCAGGACTACACCGTCTTTACTCCCTGCAATCAACATTACGCCAGCCACCCCTTCTCTGGGTATAGCGGGCAGGCAGACTCCCAGCACTCTCCACACTGCTCCGGCTGATTCACATGCCGGAACAGCTCCTCCGTCGAGCATTACGGCTCCTATCACATTACATCAGGATACTCTGGGCACTTCGGGACCTACGCCGACCTCCCTACCCATTCTTTCGACCACCTCCAGGCCCCTGCTGGCTGCACCGCCCACTTCGATGACAGAGCTGGATCCAAACGTCATGCCTATTCCCTTACAGGTCCAACGGGTTTTCAATGCGGGCTGGACGACTTATGTCCCTTTAGATGCACTCACTACTGCTGCCTGTCACCGCGTGCTCACCTCTACAAGCCGGCAGGGCGATTCATCCCTTTCCCTGTCACTTGCCGGCGAACTGCAAGTCTCCAACGCGAAGTTCGATCTCAGCAAGGAACGCCATCTTACGGCTTTTGAATTCATGCAGGCGTCCACTACACTGGTCTGGGTTATCCGCAACTGTCTACGAGCTGGCACAGATGCGCAAATCGGTGGAGCTACGGCTCATGCCATAGCAGACTCCTTCCAGATTCATTATGAGCGCATACAGCGACGTCAGGATTTTGGTGACAATTTTCAGGTCTACCTTGCTTACGACATTTACCTTCGGCACACATACCTTCAGGCTCAGGGTAACCTACGCATGGACATCTGGCACGGCCTCACATTTACAAAAAAGTTTAATGATCATATGCAGGACCGTATTCATCGTTCAATGGGCCTTCAGTCCGACCTTCTGTTTAGTGATTCTGCCTCTACTTCCACTCCCTCCACCATTCCTGCAACCTCCAATTCGTCAACCTCCACCTCTCAACAATCCTTTCGGGAGACAGAAACGTCGTCGAATAATGGCCGCAGAGGTTCTGCCCCTTTCCGTGGTTCCCGACGTCGACCCTACTCCTCCAACAACCGAGGGACCGGTAAGCCCACAAAATGCATGGTGTGTGGTGAAACAGACCACCGTTTCTCCTCCTGTACACGTTCCGGTCGTATCCTCCGGAAAGTCGATGGCCGATTCATCAGCGCAGAGGGAGTCACTTACTGCTATTCATACAACGGTCCGAACTCCTGCTCCTCCTCCGACTGTGCACATCGTCATGCCTGCTCCTTGTGTGGCGGCGGACAACACTCTGCTCAAAACTGCACTGCTCAATAAATTTTTCCCAGTCACCACGCCTCTTATTGTTGATAGATGGACTGCTATTCTACGCGAGACCAACGCCCTCGACCGCTTCGCACATATCATACAAGGCTTATATTACGGCTTCTCTTTGGGTCTCGAAGATTTTACATTACAATCCACCTACTCTCCGCCTAATCATTACCGCGATACCTCCCATCACTTGTTCGTACTAGAAAAATACAATAAAGAACGCCTTCTAGGTCGTGTTTCTGAAGAATTTGAGCCTGAGATTGCGGAACAACTTTTTGGACCGTATCGTACAGCTCCTCTCAATGTTATTGAACGCACTCCTGGGAAAATGCGCGTCACCGTCGACCATTCATATCCTCGCAATAACCCATTGATTTCATCGGTAAACTCACACATTGATACTAAACGGTTCCAATGCGACTGGGGCACATTTTCAGCCTGCTGGCTCCTAGTTGCAGACGCCCCCATGGGAACTCAGGTCGCCGTGTTCGACGTTGAATCTGCCTTTCGAATTATTCCCACACTGCCTCGTGAAAGATTATTTACCGCCTTACAGATTGACAATAAGATTTCCTTTGACCATCGTCTTAACTTCGGGATTAGCCCCGCCCCTGGCATCTTTGGTTCGGTGGCAGACACGATAGCATACATCTTCCGTGCAAAGGGCATCGAAGACCTCCTAAAATGGGTGGACGACTTCATCTTTTTCAGATATCCTCATCTTCACGACGACGGTTCAGTTCAATATCGATATTCTGAAGACCTCATTTGGGACATTGCGAAACACTTAGGTTGGCCGTGGGCGCCAGGAAAATTCGTTCCTTTCTCCTCCACCTTTACGTATATCGGTTTCGAATGGTCCCTCGAACTTTGGGAGCTTTTGTTAGTCTACATACTACAGAATCTCTAATCGGAACTCTCAATCACGTTACGTTGGTTATTCCCGTTGGACGTTCCCATCTCCCATCTCTTTACAGATTTCGTGCAGCTTTTCCTCCCAACTCGCCCCCCTGGGTTAAACACAGGATCACACCGGCAGTAATGAGCGACATTACCTGGTGGAACGACACCTTGCTTTCTCACTGTTCTCTACAAATATACAAACCTCCCCCTCCTCTCAACATCACCCTTCATGTGGATGCCTCGACTTCCTGGGGTATCGGACTCAACCTGAACGGAAAATGGCTGGCCTGGAAGTTATTACCGGGATGGAAGACGTCAGAACGTAACATTGGATGGGCGGAGATGGTAGCCATAGACTTGGCCGTGCGCACCCTCATCTCAGCAAAATTTCAAAATTGTCACATTATCATACATTCCGATAATTCTGGATGCGTCAGCACATTACATGCAGGGCGCTCAAGAAATCCAGCATCAAACTTCATTCTACGGAATATAGTATCAAACTTTCAAAGCCACTCATTATGGATTACAACTACATGGATCCCTACATCGGAAAACCTGGCTGACGCTCCTTCTCGTGGTATTTTCCCTTCACGCAAATTCCTCTACCCTTTTCCTCCAGCGATTCCACCCTACCTTAAAACTTTGGTTTCATCAAGCATTTCGCACGCGAGCCTCCCTTCAGATTGATCTTCTTAGCATCATGAGGCTTGTCTGTATTTCCTTAAAACGACTCTATACTACATATCATGATCTGTATTACATTACGTGTCAAATACGTCGATAATTGATTTACATTTCGCTAGAACGTAAGTCAGCCATAGAAGCTAAAGTAAGTCAGCCGGACAAACTTAACATTCCTTGCATCTCTTCGGAATCGGAAAAAGTGTCACCATCTTCCTTAGCATGTACAACCACGTATCTGGCAACATTCTCGCCACACTCGCTAATCAATATATATCTGAATTCTTACAGACATCACTACTTCATCACACGCCATCGCTTGTTCCTACGCATACAGATTCTCTTTACCCAAAAACACATCACCGACGGAGACGAGACAGATATTCATTACATCCTTACAAGGTAAATCAGTCTTCAACAGTGCGATCGGTCATTCAGACCGCCTGGAAACCCTCTACAAAGAAGAAATATAGCAGTGCAGTTCGCCAATTCTTGGACTTCTGCCACATAAATGCCATTACAGATGAGGAAGCGCTTCCGGCATCGGAACCTTTACTTTGCGATTTTGCCGCTTCATTTGCCGGGAGGTTGGCTGGCAGGAGCGTTTCTGCAAAGTGTGATGGCTTACGCGCCTGGCATATCGAGAATGGATATACATACCGTGGTGGACTACAGCTCGAATACGTGGTCAAGGGAATCGAAAACCAACGTCCCTTATCCTCCTTTCGCCCCAAACGACCTCCAGTTTCTCGGGACATGCTCTTGGCTCTTGAAAAGTCCCTTGATTGGTCATCACCGTCAGATCGATGCGTTTACTTCGTGGCTCTTGCCAGTTTCTGGGCTCAAATCCGATTGGGTGAAATACTACCTCTCACTACACATAACTTTGACTCGTCATTATTTCCCACATGGAATGACCTGAAACCCCCATCTACCGCTGCTGGATCACGCGTTCTTCATCTTCCAAACACTAAAATGGGTGGCAGACGTGGCGAGGACGTCATCTTGACTAGACAAGAACATCTCGATCCTATTAATGCCCTATCATTACATTACGCTACAAATTTCATCGCTCCTTCGTACAACATTGCCACATTCATCAACAAATCGGGCTCCTTGTCTGTGTTAACCCAAAGGGACTTTCTCGGTCGTGTCAATTTGATTTTTCGACAACACTGTTTCTACGTAATTACCGGTCACTGTTTCAGAATTGGAGGAACCACACACCTTCTACTGGCAGGGATTCCACCAGATGTAGTCAAGATACTGGGCAGATGGACGTCGGACGCATTTCTTCGTTACTGGAGACACCTGGAACTTATCGCACCTCTTTACGTGGAATATTTAACTCCTATTCTACAGGAGGCAGGTTTTCTCAGACGTACCGCTCCTTTGGGGGTTATCGGCTTCGACGATGCGCGCTAGTCTTCGATCCGGGTCCCCTATTCGCCGATGCCACAACCCCTTTTGGTCGCGGTCTGAACGCGGTCCAATGCCCACTAAGACTTAGTGTATTTTGGCTGGAGTATTTGTCGTACAAGATGTCATTCTTTACTATCTAGAACATTTCTCATTATACAACTATTCTACAGACTTGACGTGGACTGTATGAAATGGAAGTCCGCAGAACGGAGGCACGGGATGAATGTGGAACGCGTTTCAGACAGTACCGTCATGGTCACATGCTTGGGACAACTCTTTCTTGTACTTCCACGTAGTTACTCATTTCATACGCTCTTTTCTTTTATTGTAAATCTTTACCCACCCACCCACACCTACATACAATTTTTACCACTTACTCAGAACTGTTGGACTGGACTCCTTCCTGTCTGGTTTCTCCGTATCCGATCAGTCACGTGACACTTTGCCACCTCATTTGTCTGTTTCTTGCTTTTACAGTCTCAGTTGTCTCCTCCATTGTGACACGACACTGAGGCTGTAAGTCTATCCTCACTCATTGTCAAGTTCACATATATTTATGATCACTGTATCATACAGATCGTCTGTGTTCATATCTAATTAGGTACAATGAATTAGTTGTCTCTATTGTGACATGACACTGAGGCTATCATCTGTGTTCATATCTAATTAGACCTGAGATTACAGGTTATGGGCCTTTTTTAAACCCAGCTTGCTGGAATGACTTATTGTCTGGATATCTTCATTGGGCACCACCCATGGCTGCCTCCACACAGTGCTGGCAATACTTTCCTTTTTTATATTTGTTGTAACGTCCAATCACACAGTAGATGAATGGCATACTTCACATCATCCTCAGAAGGGCAAAGATGTGTCAACATTTCCTTCACCAGGATCCTTGATTGATCCATAGATAACCAAACCACTGACTCTGGGACTACACATTCAACAACGTCCACATTCCTCATTCTCCATTTTAAATTCTTATGATACACCACCAACTTTTCAGAATAATAGGACTTACAATTTTCCTCATTCAAATCGTAATGCTGTATTATTATCACTTTCTCTGCATATATCTGTCAATTTTCATGCTTCAGCACCTCAAAGGCCTTCTTTCCCACCTCCATCTGTTCATACCTATCACTCTGAATCTGATCCTCTTTCTTGACTAAATTCTGTTTATTCTCAACCTTCTGGACCTGCTTCTGTTTCACGTTTCCCAATGATTTCTTGCCCACCTTTTATCCATGCCTTTAGAGTGAACTCTATTCATCTTGAAGAGATACATCTTCATTTTGTTTATGCTCCTTTGGTTTAACCCTTTGATGTTCCTCTTTCTCCATTACGTACTACTTCTCCTGCCTCTGTCTCATCTCATCAGAACAATCTTTGAACCAATGCCTGCACCATATGACTAATTTCATGCTTTTCCAGCTTTTTCTGACACTCTGAACTTTTGTTTCATTGACAGTCCATGCACAATGGAATATAATTATGCACCAAGTCACGTCTCATATTTGGCCAATAATAAGAGTACTGTAAGGCTGCATACATTTTATTGACCCCAAAATGACCCAGCTTGTCATGTGCAACACAAAAAAGGTTTTTACAAAGATTCTTGAAATTCAGAATTATAAGATGATCTCTGACATATAACAAACCATTTCTCCTTTTTATCCCCAGAGGTGTCATTCCTGAATGGAAATCATTAATTATTTGCTTTTGTATATAGGTCTTTGTTATAACCCATGTGAATTGTATTCAAGGTTTCTTCATTCCTCTTGATCAATAATATGCTGAAGCCCTCTGTAACCTCTATTGCCTTCCAAGCCCCTCCAATTAGTGGGTTTATTGCTCAACAGCAAGCTCTTTAGTCAGCAATCTCTGACAGGTAGATAAAATTACTCAAAATACACCTTTTTATTTTTGGCCTGAAATTCTGTGTCTTTTCTACATATGTAAGCTGTTTCAGTGCACTCACAGAACCTGTGGCATACCAAAACTGGGTCACCAACAATGACCTTGCACAAGCTATTATATTTACTGCACTTGACAACTCTAAGTATGAAGGCTTAGATGATGCAAAAACTGCTGCCAGCATGTATGATAGAGTTAAGGCTCAGACAGAGGGCAAGGAACCTATATGCATGGTTACTCTGATCCAGAAAGTCTTTAAAGTCCAGTGTTCTTCACACTACCTACCACTGCAAAGCAGATCTGCAACATAATTCACCATATATTTGCTATAAAGTCTCTTGATGAAGACTTGTTCAAATGTGTGATGCTGCTGAATAGCTTGAGCAGCCCACAGTACATGCCAATCCAGGCTCAGGTTTCCAGATGTCTTATGAATGCTACAAAAAATGCACCCTATCCTGACCCATGTGCAAAAAAGAGTATAGGCAAGTTGTGTCCATGGCAGGGAGGAGTGTTGGAGCATCATGGATGTGATATGTGTGACAACACAAAGAGGTACTACAAACACAGTGCTGAGGCCACCTTAAATGGCTATAACTGGCCACAACTGCTTTGACCACTAACATATATATATCAGTACATACCAAAAAGCACTCTCAGCTCCATTTATATGTTCTGAGGATGTGTTATGACAAGACTATATACATACAGCTATCCACAACTAACATATATGCCTAGATTATCACTTACAATGTATTGATCTAGATACATTGATAGGCTTCTCCTTGGACTGAGTGCATCAAGGGACATTATAGGCCAACCGACACTTGACGTACTGAAGACTCTAGCGACCAGTTGGGAATATAGAGCAGCCCTAGCTCTGGCAATCTACTACAAGACTTAGCCATTTACCCTAACCGCTAGCTACCAGGCCTTCAGCACACTCCATTCACCTATCCCAAAGACGAAGGAGGCTCAAAACGTATAGCGCTGATGAGCCTGCATCGTGGCTGGCTACAGATCACACCAATACCCGCACCTCATATAGGCCCACT
>QGOA01001409.1:0-22068 GCA_003313075.1 Termitomyces sp. MG16
CGGCCCAGACTAGTGTCAAAGCCATGCGCTCTCTCAACTATCTGGGTATCCTTGTGCTCTCGCTGGAGGTGCCCACTACCTACTCTCTTAAGGCACACGATTTCAAGACATGTTCGCAGTCTGGATTCTGCAGGAGAGGTCGTGCACTCTCTGCTAGAGCGAAGGAAGCTGGTTCAAAATGGACCTCTCCTTATTCAATCGATCTTTCGACCCTTGCTATAGCTTCAGACCAGGCCACTTTTACAGCAGGCGTTAAGTCGTCTCTTTACCCTGAGATTAACTTTGGGCTCGAGTTACGTGTTCACGAAGATGGGATTGTACGCGTGCGCATGGATGAGGTTGGGGGGCTGCGCAAGAGATATGATGAGGCTGCTTCTTGGGCATTGATCTCTGAACCCACTATCAGCAAGGAAATCAAGTGGAAGGCGAGCAAGAAAGATATTCGTGCGGTATATGGCAAGAAGAAGGAGAACGAGGTGGTTGTTACTTTTGAGCCTCTCCGAGTGGCTCTTCTTCGAAATGGAAAAGAGCAGGTGGTGCTCAATGGCCAAGGCCTTTTTCACATGGAACATTTCCGCAACAAGATTGAATCTACGCCTACGGAAGAACCAGCACCCCAAGAGGGAGAGGAGGTCGTAGCTGACGAAGCTCAGGCTGTTTTCAAGGCAGAAAAGCCGGTGAATGCTCAGGCTTGGTTCGAAGGTGACGAGGAGGATGGCTACTGGGAAGAGACTTTCTCTTCCTGGACTGATTCAAAGCCGAAAGGTGCACATAGTTCTTCATGGATTCCTTTCTTATCGTGATTTCTTTTTCTACAGGACCTGAGTCTCTTTCGATTGATATCAATTTCCCAAATCACGGGACGATATATGGAATACCCCAGCATGCGACTAGATTGGCGCTCCCAACTACCTCTGGCGAATCACCCTTCTTCAGTGACCCGTACCGTCTGTACAACGCTGATGTCTTTGAATACCTCGCGTCATCCCCAATGTCCATCTATGGCTCTATTCCTGTACTCCATGCCCACTCACCAGACTCAACAGTCGGAATCTTCCATGTAGTGGGCTCAGAGACGTGGATCGACGTTGCACACGCGTCAGACAAGTCCACTGAAACACATTGGATCTCCGAGTCTGGCATCCTGGACCTGTTCTTGATGCCTGGCCCTACCCCTGAGGACATTTTCAGACAGTATTCAGGGCTAACGGGTACGTCGGTGCTCCCTGCACACTGGAGTCTTGGTTACCATCAATGCCGATGGAACTATGTCAGCTCGAATGATGTTCGAACGGTTCAGAGGAGATTCGATGAGGAGGACATGCCGGTTGATGTCTTTTGGCTTGATATCGACTATGCTGAAGATCACAAGTATTTCATATGGGACAAGAAGAACTTCCCTGACCCTGTTGAAATGATTAACGATGTCGCTGCTCTTGGCCGTAAGGTCTGTTTTACTTCATTTATAAAGCCTCATGTATAGTCTGACTAACCGTATCCTTAGATGGTCGTTATCATTGACCCTCATTTGAAGCGTGTATCAGACTACCCGGTCTATAAGAAAGCGTCAGAGCTAGGTTTCCTGGTTAAAAATAAGGATAATAATGAGTATGAAGGGTGGTGTTGGTCAGGTAGCAGTGCTTGGATTGACTTCTTCAACCCTGGCGCTTGGACTTGGTGGAAGACCTTGTTCAAAACGGAGAAAGGAAGTGAATGGTCCTGGACTGAAAGTACTGATGCTGTTCACATTTGGAATGACATGAACGAAGTGAGTTTCCTTCCTTTCCAATGAGAACCTCGTTTAAAAATATCATCGCAGCCTTCAGTCTTTAATGGTCCAGAAATCACTATGCCGAAAGACAATATTCATCATGGTGCCTGGGAACATAGGGACGTTCACAACATTAATGGCATGCTCTATGTAAGTAAGATCAGAGCCCTTTCTCGTCATGAAAGTATAACGATATTCCTAGTCCAATTTGACTTACCAGGCCGTTCATGAACGATCTAAGGCCCTCAGTAGACCCTTTGTCCTAACCCGTGCTTTTTATGCCGGGTCACAGCGCTTCGGTGCAATGTGGACAGGTGACAATTTAGGGACCTGGGAGCATATGGCCGTAGGTGTGAAGATAGTTCTCTCACTTAACATTGGCGGCTTCTCGTTCGCTGGATGTAAGTTCCACGCTATAGCCATCCACATCATCTACTTATCGCCAATTCTGCTCAGCTGATGTTGGAGGATTCTTCGGCAATCCCGAACCGGAGATGCTTGTTAGATGGTACCAGGTCGGCGCGTTTGCGCCGTTCTTCCGTGCACATGCACACATTGATACTAAACGTCGGGAGCCCTTCCTGTTGGATCAGCCTTACAAGGGAATCATCAAGGATATTTTGCGCCTTCGCTATACTTTGCTCCCCGTATGGTACACGGCTTTCCGCGAGACGAGTGTCACTGGCCTTCCTGTCCTTAGGTAAGTAGGATTATTTTTCTGGAACAGGTAAACCTTTTGACACGTTATGCAGGCCGCATTATGTTGTCTTCCCTAAAGACAAGGGCGGATTCGATATCGACGACCAATATTTCATTGGCTCGTCTGGTTTGCTGGTCAAACCGGTGACTGAAAAAGATGCCCAAGAGACAATTATCTACCTCCCAGAGGACCAGGTACCGTTAAGCACCATTTCCTCTTCAATCAAACTTTACGTCTTCGTAGGTATACTACGACTACTTCACCCATCAAGTCTATCGTGGAGCGGCTAAAGGCAAGCAAGTTACTGTCCCTGCTGCACTTGATCAAATCCCTCTCCTCGTTCGTGGTGGTTCTATCGTGCCTACCCGCGAACGTCCTCGGCGATCTTCGACGTCGATGAATCGCGACCCGTTCACTCTCCGCGTCGCGCTCGGCAAGACCTGCACGGCACGGGGCGAGCTATACCTAGATGACGGCGTGACGTATGCTCACCAAGAGGGCAATTTCGTATGGCGCGAGTTTGTCGCTGAGAAGGTGAAGAAGTCGTCCCGTGCGATTCGGATTGCCAGCCACGACCTTGGTGCCGCGAAGCCAAGCGAGGCAGTGAACGGGGTGGCGCTTCGAACTTTCAATCCTGAGAATGAGTATGCGAAGGCCATTGCGGATGTGAGGGTTGAGAAAGTGGTAGTCGTTGGATTGAATGAAAAGCCCAAGAGCGTAAAAATTGAGAATGGGCAGAGTCTGGTGTGGGATTACGCGCCGGGTGTCGCTGCGACGGATAAGAAGGAAGGAGTTGCGAGTGTCCTGAGTATCAAGGACCCCAGAGTTCTTGTCACGCAAGACTGGGCCATTGTCATCGAGTGGTAGAGCAGAACTGACATTGTAGAATAGGCTTATACTTTGGGCGTCCAATGACAGACAGAAAACCTGATCTGCAATTTGTACTACACTATCTGCTATGGCCCGAGGGAACCTTTTACAGTAAGAACAAAGAGAAGCTAAAGTGGACAGGAGGTTCGGGAGTTGAAATACAGCATGGGGTGTCATGAAAACAACAGGGTAAAGGAAGACCAGGAGGCGACGATGTGCCCCATATCATACGTATAGTAAACAAGATGACTAACCAAAAAAAGGCAGAGGAGAGCGAGCAAAAGCTACAGTTCACAATGCAATATGACACGAATGTTTTGAGTTCGAACGGAGGGGACATGTTTAAACCAAAAAAAAGAAAGAAAGTTGGAACAAAGTCCTAAATGGGAGGCCTTGAAAGAGCCCCACGATATCGTAAACGATAAAGAGAGAGAGGAAGAGAGTACATACACGGCGTGGCCGATATCGTTTAAGTAAAAGCGTCGAGAATGAGGAACATGTACATATGTACGTCACCATAACAACTCGCGCCGTGCCGCTGGCGCGGGCGGCTTCGCAATCGTGAACGGAACACCTGCAGCCGGATACTGGAACCATTCATTCGAAACAGAAACGGGGACAGCAGCCCGACGTCCTCCGGCGCCTGGAACGCCTCCGCGCAACTGCATCTGCTGCATAAGCTGCAACTGTTGCACGTACGACGTGTACGACGTGTACGCCACGGGCGACATCACCGTGGGATATGCAGAGTAGAAGAACGATGCTGGGTTCGGAGAGGTGTAGGTCGGCAGTACGGGCGATGGGAAGGAGGGGCGGGCGTGTGGGAGTGCTACTGGGGCTCGGGCGATCGGAATCGGTATGAAAGGGGAGGGAATGGCGGTAGGTGGCACTGGTGCGGGAGGGACATGCGAGGATCTGCGTCTCCTGTTTGAGGAGCGCGGGCGGGCCTCGGATCGGCGTTGGGGAGGAGCTTGCGCTTGCGGTGGTACTGCGGGGGATGGATCGATCCAGCCATCGTCTTGCGAGGGGAGAGGGGAGGAAGAGGAAGAGGGTGAAGTGGTCATTGGGAATTCTATCTCTGCGTGTTCATTTTTGGCGGCGGTGTCAGTTTGGCTGGGTGGAAGTGAGTCGCTGCGTCGGCGGGTCAGTGCAAGGAAAAGTTCTCTGGTGCGCCTTGCTTTGGACTCTTTGGAGGTCTTGTCGGCCTCTGTGATGTTGATCCATCCGTCGTCGTCGTCTTCATGTGAAGATGGACTCGATATACCTGAATTCTGCGTCCTGTCGTCCTCAGAGACTGAGGTGCGTTCGTCCAAAAGGTGCAGATCGTAAAGCGGTGGATTGGGGATCGGACTATGACTATGATTGTGCGAGGATCGAAGCTGATCTACTATGGCACGAGTCTTCGAGGCGGGTCCCTTGCGGCGAGAGGGGTTCTGGAGAAATGGTGGAAGAAAAGTGCATGCCTCTTTCTTGATCTGAGGAACAGGAGCAGCGACCTCAGCTTCGCTGTAAAATCCTTGTTCATCTTTCTTGATCTGCACTGTTGGCAGCGGGGGAGCTTTCGGAGTGGGAAACGCAAAGTTGATTAGAGAAGATGGATTTGCAGCCGTTCGGGTCCCGAACGAAAAAGGTTCGGTCTCCGCCTTGAGTGTTGCCGACGATGGAACAAAAGAGCTTGCAGCCGCGTTGAGCGGACGTGCAGAGGAAACCAGATAACTTCCATCGTCGGCCTTGACCGGCGAGAGGTCCTTGACCTCGACGATTGCCTCTGTGCACTTCCTCGTCGGAGTCGACGGCGGTGAAGATGACCCGAGTGACATATCCGAATCAGTGAGATCGACACTGGACAATGTCGAAGTACTTCTGTGAAGGCCTCCGTGGCTCGAAGCTGGAGTAGAGGTCCTTGAATCCCTCACCAATTCCAAGACTGGATCAGACATGCTTTCTTCAGTACCACTCGTCAAAGCTTCCGCATACAATTCCCACTTCGCCCGAGCTCGGGCGATAACCAGCTCATCAACCTCAACAGAAATGTCCCCTGTTGGCTTTGAAACCGGGGTCTTTGGAGAAAATCCAACGTCCCTTTCGTACTTGACGAGAGCATCCAGTGCACACTGCACACCGCACAAGTCCGTACTTAACACGAGGTCATCGTCAGGCTGGTGTAGTCGAGGTGAGTCACACGAGGTTTTGTACGTGCCGAACAGCGGGCCCCGAAACCAGCCACTTGCACAACTGTTCTCTGCCGCATCGTGTGCCCATGAGACCGACTGGTACGCAATGCGCCAGCAGGAGCTGGGTACGATGTGCCATCGTTCCTCTTTCACAGATTCAAGCTTGCGAGGCGGCAAGTGCATTGTCGGTCGTGCGACACCTGATGAACGAATTAGCGGGGCCGATGCAAGGGAAGGAGTCGTATACAAGGAGGCACGGTCGCCGCCGTAGATGAGGAAAGAGAAAAAGAATGTTAAGGGGAGAACAGGATAGGGAACGATAATCAAAGGAATCTAGCACATGTTCCTGCTGTTCCTTTTTCAAAACACACAAACGTCCACCCTTTCAGTCACGTTTTGTCACAGTTCCCCCATTCTCTTCCTCCAATCCCACCATCCTCATGCAAGGGTGCAATCTCGGACCAACTGTCTATTATACACATCGCAAATCTAAAATACACATTATCTCGAAGTTATCTCCAACATGTCCCAACGAGGCAATGGAGGGCGAACGGGAAGTCTTCCTCCCCGGAATGGCGTTTCCTTTGGCTTCGGCTTAGCGTCATTTACGCGTGTACTGCGCTGAAGTGGCATTCTTTTCGCAGGGGCATCCTTTGTCCCGGCCCTGCCCTGATTTTTGTCGACAGCGTTCCCGTTCAACGTTTGGCATGGCTGAATAGCCTTGGGTGGTGTTGGTAGCACCAGGTCTGGTTGTGGTGGAGCTCTGTCCGATACACGCGTTTCTCGGCATATCGCAACGAGCCTTTCAAACTCAATTTTGGGAGACAACTCTGCAGCGGATGGTGACGGTGGCAAAATCTTCCGTATGACACTTGGAAGGGCATGCTAAAAAAATTGGCGTCAGATCGGTCGCTGCAGGCAACCGTCACGCGTACCTTTGCGGTCCGTCTCTTGCGCGCGGATAATGGAGCCTTTGTTTTTTCCT
The DNA here is from genome assembly GCA_003313075.1 of Termitomyces sp. MG16. NCBI lineage: Eukaryota > Fungi > Basidiomycota > Agaricomycetes > Agaricales > Lyophyllaceae > Termitomyces > Termitomyces sp. MG16. The sequence goes on from QGOA01001409.1 coordinate 6,501, forward strand.
TCTCGTTCATCCGAGAATCGTCCCGCCTTCGGGTCCCAGTGGTGGGCAGACTTGGAATGATGAAGTGGATATTGGAGAGAAAAATTTCGCCGTATGTGTATAAAGTATGTTCGTCATCATCACTTGATGATGATCCTGGTGTAGATGGCCGGCTAGACAACGCGGGGCTAGACATGTTGAATTCCAGCCGACAGATTCACGATTAGAGTATATTGGATTGGTGATGGGGATGCTGCGATAATGCGACCATAGCTTTTAAAGGTAGACTTCCCGATGCCGGTGGCCAGTCAAGTCCTTATATCTTTGGCCATGGCCATATCCAAACAATGGCACTTGAAAGTCTTCCAAGTGGATATCATCAAAGCGCTGAGATAGTAAAGATTTGATCGACAGTGTCAAAGTAATAGGCTCCATTGAATGGTTGTCCTTCTTGACCGTCAATGGCATGCCACGCGTCATGCCTCTCAGACTGCCATGGCTACAACAAGGTTTTGTTCGAAATAAACACGGACGAAAAAACGGAAAGGAACGTGGCGTACATCAACTTTTTCGGTCAGGCGCACAACGACGAAAAGAGAAAGTAATTATCCAGTACCACTGTGCATGGCGGTACCATGTACAGCACCAGTATAGCGACACACTTGTTTTAACGACGACGACACTGTGCATCGCGTCCAAAACCTCCATACTCACCATGGAAGTGTATTTGACAATACAATCCAGGCAAGGACCGCCTTCGCTTCTGACGCTAATTCCGCGATAAAAGGTACAATACTACAAACTCGTTGTCTACTTTCCTGTTGGGGACATCGCCGCTTATGGTTAGGAGGGTGGTGTAGAGGTGCGTGAGGATCGCATCATAGGAATTAAAGAGGATCAGTGTCAACTAGGTTTCATTTCTCGTGGTTGTTCGCCTGGTCAGAGTACTCGAGCCGATCATAATGATAGACCACGATACTCAATAGCTTCTATATGGCTGAGGTTTCTTTGCGGGATGACCACGGCCTCGGTGACATGTGATAATCACTACATCGTTCTGCGCGGAGTTGGAAATCATGAAGGTTCCTCGTTTTCTTTTGTTTCTATCAAAACGGGCATCATACCATGAAAATGGTTTATTCTTGACTGTGGAATCGATGTACCAGGTGACGACTCACTCCTTTTATCACTCGCAACTGTTTTACCCGATAAGCGCAAGCTAGTAAGCACTGCATGCCTTCAGAGTTACTAACCTCCTTCACCTTGTGAACAAAGGATGAATAACGAACCTGATAACGGACCAGCGGTGGTCCAAGCACTATTGACCCTGTTCTAAGTGGAACATTCCTTCGCTCTGTGACTCCTTTCCAAGGCAAGGAACGATACTACCGCAATCTCTTGAATTTCCCCTCTGTCGTCCGGAAGCAGGTTCAATGTGATAGATGAGGACTTTGTGGCTGGTTTGCACCGTCCCAAACAGCACGAGACTCACAGAGACGTGCTACTGGCATATTTTTGTCCTCCCACAGAAACAGCCAAAACTGTTGTTTTTCGATTGAAGTTCTCGAACTGAAAGTCCAAACTCGGGACCGTTTGCTGCCCATGTCAAGCTTCTCCCTCTGCGATTTCTTAGTGTCCCCGTTCTTCTTCTGCTCAACGTCCTTGATTGTTGATTGGCTTGAATGAAAAAGCGATACAGACTTTTTCAGGTTATTCTTCGACCATGGATTGACGGACACTGGTTTCCCGTTTCAAGTCGTGATAGTGTCAGGCGGTATATCTCTTTATACCCACCGAGGCGATCGTTTCACCATTGCGCTGTCGGGTGTCTTTCCCGTGCTTTGTGGCAACTAGGTCAAGGTTTACTGTCGAGGATGGTGTTGCAAAGATTGTCTTGCGCATCCAACGATACATATATCGTTTCAGCATAACTGTGCTGAGGCTCTCATATGTACTTGAATTGTACATGCTGTAAAGAAAAATCGATAGGATGGATTGACCTCAGACTTCGGCGAAGTTGCGCTGGGTGTCTGCTTGTGACCCATACGGGCCGTGGTTGCACATGCGACCATGCCTGAACCCTCGACACCAAAATCCTCGATCTGGTCAGACCACGTACATAGAACGATATGCATCATGGTCAATACGCATCCACAGCAAGTATTGGAACACCTGACACAGTTTCTAAATTGTTCGTGCGAACAACTTTAAGCAGGTGATGAATGTGCCACAAAAGCAGTGGAATCGTACATGGAGGGTCCACTTATAACTCAAAGACACGGCACGCAGTGGTTTCTCATATCTACTTCTGTGAGTACCACTTGCATGATGCTAGCTAATCCAGGATGCAACTTGACGATGCCTCCGGGTAATGACTCGTCCTTTTACTGCAATCGCACGCCTCCCGAGACGGAATGCTATATTAGCCTTCTTGGTAACTGTATGTGGAGCTTTCCCAAATTACCGCATGCACGAGGATTGTGTGCCGATGATAAGATATTTTGAATGTGCTTCCTTGGCTGTAGATTGAGATGCCGGTATCTCTGACTTCACACACTCGATAATTATCGATTGCAGCTATCAGCGATACTTCGTCTACGCCCGATTCAAATGATCATTCGGTGCGGAAGTCCAGCATCATCACGTACGAAACTCTTGAAAATCTGATCACACCTAGCTTACAGTGAAATAAAGATTTTGTACGAACTACTGGCAGAGGGGGCAGTCAGTGGAGAAGAGAAAATCTTTCCACACATTGCCAGCAGCCGCCACTCAAGGTCAGACAGAACGATGTATGTGTCTGCGGTGAGCGAGTTCAACTCGTCATACTCCAACCTGGGCCGGCATGTGATGAAAATCGACATCATATACTGCCCATGTTCCCCCATTAACCGTGTACTCTGAATCTGGGTGCCTGATTAAGTGCATGAGATCGTCAATATGCTTTAATCAATGTGATTGTGGCTCTACTAGGGCTAATATCGCTCTCTTCAGCCCTGGTAGACCACTGAGTAAGGTTCTTTCTTTCGAACTCTTCCGATATTGGATCGACTATCCTGATTTATGTACGTCAACAGAGTCAATGACAAAGATTGTTCTGTGTTGACATTATAGTCACCTCTGCCTATCTGTCGATGTGTATATAATCCACTCGTTCGCCATTCAATTATGTTGAGTTAGACATGATGTATTCTTGTAGATGGATGTCGTAGAATGACCAGACATGGTTGAGTCCTTTTTAAATCTATCTGGCATCGGGCAGATTTTAAGCAATTAGCAGCGCATGACAAAGTAACGGCAGTTGAGAGGGTTCCTGATTCCTGAACCTCTATTTGGGTACACGTTCACACCCAGCGTGGCAGGCCATGGGGAATTTGAAAAGCGTGGCCCAATCGCTGGTGAATCAGCTCATAAGCATGAGAGTAGATCGGTTGGCTGACAGCAGCAGACTCCGAAGGAGGAGGCGGTATCATTTGCTCTGTAATTGACCAAGCAGCCATCCAGTCCCTAGATGTAAGCCGATCGAGAATGTCATTTGCTTCTTCCAGTATAATGAAAACATCTAGGATTCGTTGTCCATACTGCGGAGAAAGATTTTCGGGGAATTTAACTGCAAAAGTCCTCGAAGAACACCTGGAAACTAAACACAATGAATATTCAGATGTGCTTGTAGCAGATGGTTAGCGTGATTATTAGATCTGCTTCTGGATCTCCTGACCTTATTCTTCTCTAAGACAAAGTCTATATATCACTTCGAACACGGACGGAAAAGTTGCGCTGCCCAATTCAAGGGTGCAGCAGAGAAGAGGACGATCGAGAAGCTTGGGAGATTCATATACGCGAAACTCATCACCCGATGCTGAAAAAGAAGAGTGTGCCACCAGGATTGAGACCTCATGAAGGTCAAGATCCCAAGAATGGACCGCAATCTACTCCCGCATCACGTTTCCGCCCAGCACGTTTCCGCCCAGCTAACACAGCCAAGGCCTCTGGATCCCAAAGGAAACAACCGTTTTTCATACAGGTTCCGAATCTGACACAATCTTCGAAATTGATGGTAGCGTATCAGTCCACCACTGGCATGCATCGATCGCAAAACTTATCAGCGACAAAGACTACTAGGGACAGGCCAACACCTACTCCTAGCATACATATTCCGATCTCTCGTGGATCTACTTCATCTGAATCAGCTGAAATCATCAGTGTAGCACAGAATTTGTGCGAGGACGATCAGATTTTATTGTCCACTCCGGAACACAGAACATTTTCGGTGGAGGTAGAAATGATCAATCAACCTAGCACTTCTCGACGTACCCTCCGAACCAGTCCCGATCCGCTACCTGAACAACCTATGAAACGTCGAAAAGTGTGTTCTAATCAGTCAAGGCACTGGGAGGCTGAACGGGCAGTCATTGTCCAAATTCAGGACACTGAGTTTAAGCTCAATACAGCTAGATTGGAAAGAATGAGTGGATGGTTCAGAGATGCACTCTCTGATGGAAGCCAAATACTTGATTTGGATGGAACTGGAGTATCTGCTCAGGACTTTGAAATACTGCTTAATTCTCTTGAAAAGTTCGTGTAAGTATTATGTACCATCTGCATTTTGAGAAAAGACAAACTAACTGTTTTATAGAATATTTGAAAAGAAACCACCACCCTTTACTGAGATCACTGCCATTTTGCGAGCAGCAACTACTCTTCATTTTGAAGATGAAGCAGCATGGGCAGCAGATCGTGTTCAAGTGATGTGGTCACCCCGATTACGTGATGTCAATCTCATGCATCGACCACATATGATTGAGACAATTTTTACGGCACGTCAATGTGACTTAAATGCGGTTATAAAACCAGCATTCTACGAGCTTGTGCGAAGTCCCCTAACTTCAGACACTATGAAAGAAGACGTTAAAAATGGAAGGCTCATGATGGAAGATCTGGCAATGATCGACTCAGCCAGGTGCAAGTTCTTGAGGCGTTGGATGGCACTTGTGGGTGCACATGACAGGTTGAATCGCTTCCAACATTGCGAAAATGCACGTTTTGAAGCATCCTTTCCTCAAACAGCCATCAGCAATGCCAGTGTTGCTCAGAAAATTAGAAGCTATGAAGACAGAGCACGAGGCGAGCTTACGACACCTCATCATTCTACGAAGCGAAATGCAGTGTTAACATGCATATCTGCAGATGCAGAACGGCTTAAACAAGCACATACAAAAGTCGTATATGAGTCAGGCATGCTGGAACGATATCTCTGGGACCCAGTGTGCGGATTACAGGTGCTTGCAGATGCACCATGGTCAAATGAAGGGATCTGTGATGCCTGTGTGCAGGTAAGAAAGGCAGTCTGGCAGGCAGAGAGGGAGAGACTTTGGGCCGAGATGGATGACTGGTTTGGAGTTTAACTACCTCAGTCGAAGAGTCCTAGCGTGATTGAATTAAAATCTGAATAGAGACAACTGTTAAAACTCAAGGTGCGACAGAACATATCGAATCAAACAGCAGACAACTGTGTTTGTCAAAAGCAGAGATCTGACAACAGATACGCACACAGAGGTTGCCTCGAGGGGGGAAAATAACCAAGACAGGCAAGCGCGCTCGACACAATGAATGCAGAAATTATTCGGCGCTTGCTGGAGGACTCCGTCGCATTTCAACCCGCAGAGTCATCGATTTTATCCCGATTAACCATCCCACAAATGTGAGGCACTGGTTCTGATCGACCTCACTGTGATACAGTTCGTGTTGCGACTTTCGTCAACCGTATCTCCATTTCTTTCGAAGTGCTTTTAATCGATCTGAAGGGGTGATGTTAATTTAGTAAAACAGTTTTGTTGATACAAATGTTGCCAAAAACTCCATCGTTCCAGTTCCTGTCGATGCACTCAATCATCAAACATTGTCCCATCCATCCTCACACCCATATTCTGCTTAACTTCCATACCCAACAACTTCATCTTGCCCGCCTATATAGCAGTATCAGTAAAAAACATTCAGGCGCTTGTTCAGGAAGCGAACCTCAACACGCTCTTGCTGTACTCGCCGCAGTTCTAGTAGATGTTCCTTGCTAAGATACGTTTCCTGCTCAGCAGCTTTCCTCTTGTGTGCGCCGCTGATAGCCTTCAAGTCGGCATCTGGGTCATACGCATCATCGGAAGGTGGAATGAACTCGCCCTGTCGTAATGCATTCATACGACGCTCATATGCTTCCATGTGGTAATACTTTTCATGTGGAAGCGTTGCTGTAGTAAGTGGATATTTAGGTACGAGGCAAGGCCAAAGTATAATGGTCTTACCAGTGTTGAAGTCTTCAACGAAGCGAAGAAATTCCTTCTTATTCTGGTCCTTAGATATGGTTTCAGGATTTATTTTACGTTCTTCCACGAGCCAGGCGTGAAATTCTGGTCCTTTCAAAAACATACTGAGACGATGATTCATGTTAGAGTATGGTCCTGGGAGAAAACAAGTCACACACTCAGCCTCAGATATGACACCGTATTTTCCCCACTGCGGCCCAGAACCATGTCCATGCTTTCTCTGTGGAACACGGTTTACTGTGAGGAGCAAAGGAAAAGACTAAAACAAACCTTCTTCTTTTCCTTCTTCTCTCGTTTTCGCTCCCTTCTACGTTCCTTACTCTCACTCCGTTTACTTTCTTTATCCCGTTTCTTGTCTCGTCTTCGTCTTGTGTCGTCTTCGGACCCAGACGAACTGCTAGACGCTGACCGGCGTCGATCCCTCGAACGTCGCCTTTTTGTACCTCGATCTTTTGACCTGGAGCGAGAACGAGAGCGAGACGCAGATGATCTCCTCGTACCATGACCCCGACCTCTCGTTCTGGATTCTGAACGCGACCTCGAATGTCTTCGTTTCCGCGCAGGACTCCGACTCCGGCTTTGGCTCCAGCTTCTACTTCTTCCGTCAAGATCACCGTCTCTGTCGTTATGCGGACGCGCTGTACGAAAATGTCTACCTCGTTCGCCATCGCGGTCGTCGAATTTGGACCTGTGATGATGTTCGCGTCGTCTTGGGGAATCATCCCGTCGTTTATATCTTGGCGATGGTGAGCGAGAGCGAAGCCTGGATTGCTTTTCATTTCTATGTCTCTCCGACATCTTTCGCGACGAGGCTGGTATATCGCTCGCCGAAGGCCACGACGAGGAAGGGAAGATGCGTATTTGCGCGTATTTGATTCGAGCGCCTTTGTGTGATGACGCAAGCGCGACTTTAAACAGTCATCCGGATTCCGAACCTCTGAGTTGTCAGAATGAATACTCGACGGGCCTTTGACATTGTTATCTTCGGCGCTACAGGTTTTACTGGTCGACTGGTAACGCGTTATCTTGTGTCGCACCCTCAGTTCAATCAAGGCCTCTTCTCGTTTGCTATCGCTGCTCGTTCTCAGTCGAAGCTACACACATTGGTACAAGAGTTAAAAATACCTTCAAGCATCAATACTATCCAGGTAGATGTTACGGATTACCAATCTGTGGAAGCTGCTGTACGAAATGCGAGAGTCATTATCAACACTGTAGGGCCATACTGGCGCTGGGGAACTCCTGTAGTCAAGTGCGTTTCGGTTTGCAGCCGTTCATGACCGTTTCGATTGATGGATTCTCTCCTAGAGCGTGTGCGAAACACGGAGTGCATTATGTTGATCTGACTGGAGAGTCCGTATGGATAAAAGACATTATAAACCAGTACGTTAACTCCCTAATCGTACCACCGTACCCTTCACAAGCTGCCGACAGCTTTGATTACCTTGCTACGAAGACCGGCGCTATCATTGTTCCTTCTTGTGGTTACGACTCTGTACCCTCGGATGTCTCTGCCTACCTATCAAACAAGACTCTCAAAACATATGGTGAGTTGTTGTATCCTTGGTTGTACGCCTCGTGACCAAGGGACGCGTCTCAAGGTGACTATGACGTGGCAACCTCCACATCTGGCCAAAAGGTTCAAGGAGGAATCTCTGGCGGAACCTTAAACACCATCTTCACAATTCTAGAAGATGTCCCACGAGACAAATTGAGAGATAGTGCAAAGGACTATTCTCTGAGCCCTGGTGTGTTTACTTGTTCAACCTTTCAGACCTTTTTTTTATCTTTATTTCAAGTGAAGGGAGGAGTGTCTCCAGTGTTCCAATTCCTATATAAACAACTCATTCCAGGAGACACTCCAGTATTTGGTTCGTTTTTCTTGATGGCTCCGGGAAACAAAAAACTCGTACAACGTACATTCGGGCTTTTGGAGCTACAAAAAATCACAGGTATGCATAATTTGCAATTTTCGTCGTTTTTACTGACATAAACAAGCCACACAGTCTGGCTCGTCAATAGAAGCCGCACAACTTGCCAGACGGGAAAGATATGGCCCATCCTTTGCGTATGATGAATTCTTGGTAATGCCTTCACGCTTTTCCGCCATCGCGTTTTCAGCTATCTTCATGACTGGATTTGTGATGCTCGCTCGTCTTGCTCCGGTACAGTAGTATGTTTCTTGTGGATACCTATCCGCTAATGGTGTTGCAGCTTCGGTGGCTCTTCAAAAAAATGATGCCCGCACCCGGTTCTGGGCCGTCGGAAGAGTCAGTAGTTGAAGTTCAGTCCTTATTGAGGTGTAGGTTTGAATCGAGTCCACAGATCGATGCAGAAGGGTTTCTTTGAGACCATCAATCATACCATCTCTACTTCGACACCCCCTGTACATGTCAAGACTGTCTTCAAAGGTGATCGCGATCCAGGATATGCACTGACGGCAAGTACGTCCAAATTCGCGCTAGCTACAATATCTACTCCAGATTCTAATCATTCATTAGTCATGATCGCTGAATCGGCCTTATCCCTTCTGCTGCCCCCGATCTCCAAGCCCGCCCCGCCTTCCAAGACGTCGCTCCCTGAAGGCCTACCAGACCTTGCGAAGAAGGGCGGCATCTTGACACCTATGACAGCCTTTGGCGATGTGTTAATTACACGTCTTGTGGATACCGGGCGGTTCTCTTATGAAACTCACGTTGTAGGCCAAGATTCCCGCAGCGAAATAAGGAAGGATGTGTGAACTTTTTCTTTAGATGTTGAGGGTTGGTTGATACACAAGTTCTGACTTTGGGGCTCGCTGAATCTTACGTCTTATGACTGTAGCGTGCTCGGTATTTCAGACCATAAGACACTCTAGATATGCTCTAAGTACTGACACCTGTATTTTATACTTTATCCTAATTTCGTCTTTTTTCTGTATTGGCTCGATTGATGGCTAATGCTATGGTCTTCTTTTCTTTTTGTTCTCGAGCGTATGTGTGTACACTATGTACACAATTTCACATAATCTAAGTAATGGTTGAACTGTACGGTTAACGACTTTTTATCTGGGTTTTTGATCTGTGATTCGGTTCAACGAATCACTGTTGCCTCGTCTAGACTTCACCCTTCCAATTGCAACGCTGAAGACATGGCACCATCTTCAGATCAGGCTTCCTTCAGAACCGCGCTTTCGCCTGCGAATAACGACCTTCTTTCCCATTAAGTTGTTGGCTGGCTTAGCTTCCCCATGTGACAAGCCGTGGGAAGACTGATCAAGCACAGCCACATTGCACCGAATTGTGTCAGTGTTCAACGTTCAACGTTCAACATGGGACGTTTGAATGGCGATGAGAAGGCAGATTTGTTGTTCCTCGTTCCTTGTTAAGAAATACTGCCCGAGGTTCTCTAGGTCAAAGAAAATATTACGCGTCGTGGCCTAGCGCAAAGGAAAAAGCTGCATAATTTATACATAGTGTTAGTGCAGTACAAGTGTGGGTACAGTGATGGGGAATATCATAGAGACACAGAGATATAGTTCAAGGTTTTAAGGGAGTTGCCGAGGCCCTCATCGGATAGTCTCGTACATCTTGAACTGAGGCGAAGTAAAGGCAAAAGGATCACCGTCCGGCGCGTGGTCCCTGTTTCGAGATACATGAGAAGAGCACGACTAGTGAGAGGAAGAATTCCATACTCTACAGGCCCAAGGATCTTGAGACCACGAACGTGAGTGTCTTTGCCGCTCATATGGTTTTGTGCGATGATGACTTGGATAACATATGCGTACAGTGGGGCACTGAGGATCAACGACACTTGAATAATATCGATAGACTCAAAAAGAAGCAACATACAAGGCATCAGCGTCTTCATTAGGCTCCGACGAAACATCGAACGTGATCCATCCGTCTGGCTTTTCCAACGTAACAAGTCTGACGTCCTGGAGATCGCTTAATCCAGTCCCGGCGCGTACGGCGAGGGTTGAAGGGGTATACGAGTCATCTTGAGGAAAGCTGAGGTGAATGCTTATTTTCTTTCCTGCATTTCAGTACTCCTTGATATAAAATATTTAAGATGAGCACACTTGGATCGCCACTTTACAAGGGAATTCAGCGGTGATGAAGTGAGGTTGTGGGCCGTCAGAGCTGTGGACGTGGAGCTTTACACGAACAACTCGTCAGAAGTATCCGAAAGTAACTCACTGCCAGAAGGTATCCGGGTCATCGTCACGGAGACATTCTGCTCCAAATCCAAATTTATAGGAAGACACGGACCACTTGGCGCGTGCAGATATATCTGGCCAGGGGAGATAAGGCGGAGGTTCAGTAGCTACAGTTGGCGGTGTGAGTCTTGTCGAGTCTGTCCCGAATTTTGCAGACGTTAGTCATTACCGGAATGAGTGAGAGGCGTCCCATCATCTGGGGCAGTAGCACCGGGTGGCAGATTCATGGACATGGTTGTACGTCGGAGTTATAAGCAGACGCGACGCGCTCGGATTTCCTGTCCGCTATCAGCGACTGATTCAACTTTCTTCCTCAATCTGACAAGTGCTTGGATTCCCGGGCCCCGCTGAATGACGATCATACTCTTAGTGTCCTTCGTATTCCAGATCAATGAAATTACTGCTTAACAATATATGCATATGTCGAAAGTTCATTCAGTGCTCCGTCTTCTATATATATGAAACAGACTTGATTTGATTTTCGACTTTGCCTTATATCGTTAAGTGGTCTAGGACGTTTCACGGATCCCGGACTCCCGCTTCCGACTCATTTTGACAGCCATCTTCTGATCTGGAACGTCAAGGATCCCACCGATAGTCAACCACTACCAGCAGTCCCTAGAGCTTGAAGTCTGGGTACGAAATCTTAAGGATAACTTCTCTGTGTACTTGGGCGAATATCGATCATTGATGCGAAGGACTTCAACGCAGTCATTCGGATATCAAAGGTGAGTTTGAGTGACATTCGCCCTTAAGTTGACAATTCTGATAGTCCAGCAAGCTTGATTTTGAAGGTCTTCCTTCTCAAATGCAAAAGCGTTCTGCAGTCGCCCATGGGTGATCTACTATAAGTCATGAGACTTGGGGTCGAGAACCCAGGTTGATCTCGGAACTTGAAGAACAGTGGGAGTTGTTTGTTTACTCGAAATCTTTAGGTTGGGCCTCCGTCGTAATGGCAAGAACGTCTGTTCTATCAATCACCTCTTCAAAGCGAGTATATGGAAGTCAGAGCCATCCAAAGCTTTCCAAAGGGAACGCAGGGTCGATAAGCTTAAGTTATCATTTGACCAGGCAAAATCCCGTCTATCACTATCGCGTCTACAGGGGTCTCCGATTCGGTCAGGATTCCGAGGTTGCAACCAGCCAATATCGCTTGTTTTATTATCTAATGCGTTAACAATCAACTGGTATTGGCACTTTACAAGCGCTGGGGTAAAGCCTTGCAGAATGTTCTTGCTTCTTCCTAATTTTCTATAGGTACTCTGGTCTATCATAAATTACCAGTCAATTTGTCGACCCTGCTACTTGGATAGGACGGTCGGCGATTTAGAGCGTGTCCATCTTTGGTTTATTCTTGCCTGCACTCAGTCTCGTCAACAGCTGGGAATAATTCACGGATAGTGTCGGCCAAAAATCGTAAAATGAAACTCTTATCGGTTACCTACCTTTCTGGATGCCGATGCCATAGCATGACCACCTTCACCAAGGCCACGAATAACAGGCCTTGAAAGAGGACAATTACAACGGACGAGGCATAAAGAATTTATCTGTCCAAGTCGACGATCAATCAGTATGCGATGCTTAATGTCGATCTGCGGTTATTTTCCGTGGTTTTCTTTAGCGCGAATCTATGGCTTTCTTCCCCGAAAGTGCTTGTGTCGTTATCTGCATTCGAAGCACGCTACGCACATTCACTAACCAAGAAAAAGGTTTCTGTGTGAAGCTTAGAGCGTAACCGTTTGTTCTATATCTAATATTCTAGGACAAGAATGTTTTTAAGAATCTATTCGATCCGTCCCACACCATCATCGATCTTGAATCGTTTCACGCCATCTTCCGTACCCCACGGTACCTCTTCCTCCCAGTGGGTGATAACAACCACCCCCTGCTCGGCTCCCACCCCACCCTCTCTTAGATACCTTCTCGCTGCTCTCACCATCCCTTCTCCCATCCCGCTCCACACTTCATCCAGCAGAATCAACGGAGCCCGGCCCACTAGCGCACGCATGAGCAACACCATCCGCTGCTCACCAACCGCCAAATCAACAAACTTGCGTTTACTGAACTCTTCCGCCACCGAACGAGCCGAGACGCCGTCCGGGACGATGCCGGTCTCCCATGCAGCGGGGCCGAGAGCCTCGAGCACTTCCCAGCAGCGACTCACGCGCCACGCAATGTCAGCGTCGGTCACGGGTTGCAAGACACCGAGCCCTACGTTTTCGCGGCCGAGTGGTACGAAGCCGCCGTCGAAGCCTGTGCCAATCGCGTCCCACACGCGCATGCCTGCGCGACGGGGGAAGGCGTCGAAAATTTCAGGCGAGAGGACACCTGTGAGAGACTGGAGGTGGGGCGTTGGGATTCGCGACCGTGGGCGACCGTGGAGATGGAGGTGACGCTGGGTGTATGATTGAGGATGGTCACCTGTGAGGAGCGAGAGAAGAGTTGTTTTGCCGGAGCCTGAGTGCCCGGATTAGATCGAGCAGGGACAGAGGGAGTTTGTGTTACCGTTTGAGCCTTGAAGATGCCATCGCTCACCTTGGCGGATTTGCCAATTTATGTCTTTGAGGACCTGTGTGATATCCAAATGAGGGTCGTGGCGATTGGAGAAACAGAACAGGCTCACCGATCGAGGGCCATACTTTACGCTGACATTTTGCATGTCTACAAGCGTTTTCCCTTGTGTTGGCCGTGTCGTCTGGACGACGGATCTATCTTCTACGATACCCACATGGGTTATCTTGGGCACTACGTCGTCCTTAGGTCCCGCTACGACGTTGGAGCCATCGACGAAAGCGACATGTGTAATCCATTCCGGAATGGGGTCTTGCGTGCGGAGACCAAGCATTACACGAGGAGCTTTGGCTGCGTGCAGGGCACGAAGAATCTCTAGCAATTTCGGCCGGTTCTGAATGTCAAGTCCGGCTAGTGGTACCTTCAGAATACTACAATTCTCAAAAGACAGGGTCCAAAGACGCACTAAGCGGTTCATCCAACAAAAGGAGTTCAGGCTTTCTCAAGACAGCTTTGATGATTCGCGCACGGCGCGTCTGCCCGTTGCTCAAAGCAATGATTGGGAGGTCTAGGAAGGCACGGAGCCCGACCTTTTCCACAAGTAGGTCGAACAACCGTCTTTCTTCATCTGACATGCCTTTCGGTGCGTCTCCATCTACGCGAGGTAGTTCAAGTTCTGGAAACGCTGACGGAATCGTCTCAGGGAACATGGACTGGCGCAAGGTGATACTGTCTTCCTCGCGGACAGCACCATAACGAGCACTATAGTCATAGAACTCGCCTCCGGGCACACGGCGGCGGTTGCCGAAAGACACAAACACGAGGCTCGTGAATGGATCATGGCCCGACTCTGTGAGGGCAGGGAAGAGACCACCTGGAGGTGGTGGAGTTGGTGCTATCCGTAGGTGGCCGAGAAGAGTCTTTGAAAGTGTAATCACAGACTGAATCAATACGTAAACAGGACAACCATACCTCAAAGAGCGTGGCTTTCCCTGCAGAACCAGAGCCTACGACGGCCCAGGCTTCATCCTCGTGTATAGTCCAAGACAAATCACGAAAAACAGGTGATGCAGTGTTAGAGTCACCAAAGCGATAGACGTTGGACTTTGGTATGTGGACAAATGGTGTCCGTGTCGTGGAGTAATGCTTAACCCCGCTGAGTACTCGTCTGAAGAGTATCATGGCACGTCGGAAGAAAGACGCGTCCAAAGCTATTAAGAGGGAACGTTATAGAAACACAAATAACAAAATGAATTCAAGGCGTTCAGAGTATTGGAATGAAAAGGAATTTGGTGCAATGACTATATGAAGGTTACAGTTTTTGCATTATGTGATCGAGCTCCTGGGAGACTTACCCTGCCAAGAATGCGCGCGTCGCGATCGTGTTCACACACAATGGCGACACGTCAAAAAGTTCAGTACACGTGACTATACAGACGCACGGACCCGCTGAAACCCTATAAATACCTCGGCGCACCCTTCTTGTTTCCTCAGAACATACTCATCAGGATCTATTTTATAGAAACTGACCGAGTCTCGCATTTTTACAAATGCCGCATCCTTCAAATCCACTCGATGACTTTCGCGTTCCCTCGTTCTACTGAGAACATGGCTCTGTTTGCGCAGAGTCTCGAGGACGTTTGGCACTTTTCCTGGGTTTGTTCGCAAGGACAGCTTGGGGAGGAGCCAGCGAGGAGAACGTTTGTCTGATGGATTCTTTATAGAATTACTTTGTATTTGTTGTATACGTATAGTACATTCGAATTCAAGATTTTGGCTTTAAACTATGCTCTGAAAGTTTTGAGGGTTTTGAGTCGTTCATTGTAGTTAGCATTGAGTACGGGCCTGAAATTTTCAAGGTCGACTGTTTGTTTATTGCCGATCGACCACGGATCAAACGGCCCGTCGTTTTCCTTTTCCTTCCGACCCTCACCTCCATGTCGCGGTACAACGGCCGCCAAGCACACGAGTCGCGGGCGATTCAAATCACATTCGACGGCCTCGCGCGCGTCGACGGCTCAGCGCGCTTCAGCTTCGGAAACACATCCGCCCTCAGCTCCGTGAGCGGGCCCATCGAGGTCCGTCTCGCGTCCGAAAACGCATCCCACGCGACCCTCGAAGTCCTCGTACGCCCACTATCCAATGTCCCAGCGACAGAATCGAAGGCTCTCGCTGCGACCGTGCGAGGACTCTTAACTCCCTCCTTAATCCTCGCGAACAACCCGCGGACACTCGTGCAGATCGTCGTGCAGGCTCTTGTACCTCTATCATCTACCTCAGGTCCCAAACGTGCGAATGTGCATGCGCATGCTGTGACTGCGGCGGCGGTGAACGCGAGCACGCTAGCGCTTCTCAATGCGGGATCTATACCGATGCGCGGGGTGACGTGTGCCGTGGTCGTCGGCAGGCGGAGGGACACTGGTGTGTTGGTGGTGGATCCGGATGAGGGCGATGGCGTCTTGGATGCGGACGGCTGTTTCGCTTTTATGTTTACGCGGGACGGGGATAATGTCCAGTCACGGTGCGTCTGGACGAATTGGAGACAGAGCACAGGACAGGAGGG
>QGOA01001416.1:0-10527 GCA_003313075.1 Termitomyces sp. MG16
GAGAATCAGGAACAGGGAGTGATACATTAGAAGGTTCTACTGATAGACATGTAAACTGATTAGCACTAGGCGGCGGAGGTGTACAACTCATCCATTGCTCTATTGAAAACCCTCCTCTGCAGAACCAAAAGACCCATCTGATGGTTCTGCTACAGCTTCCACAGGACCCAAGGACTCATCCGAAGGTTCTGTTTCAGTCTGTACATCTGGGGAGGGGTTTCCTCAAACGTCTCAGGCAGCAAGGAGCTGGAGAAGAAGCTCTTCCTGCTCTAAAGCTGAGAGATAGCGCACCTCCAACCCCTGGGGGCAATATCAAGCGAAGTGACCAGGCTTCCTACAGCGACGGCAGAGGAGAGGAAGGGAGGAACGTTGATGAGAGGCATCAACATCCATAGGTATCCCAAGAGGGAGGAGATGTGCCACAGGTACCTGAGCTGGAGGTGGAGCATGAAATGGAAAGGAGGGCTGGATGGAATGATGAGCAGGAAAAGATGCCTGTGAGGTGGAGCAAGGGGCGGTTCCACAGTGGAGCTCATGTCGTAACTCCATGAGCTGCCACTGATCCTGTGCTACCTGATAGCAGGTCTTGATACTTGTGTTGTCAGATCATCCCTCAGCCATGCTGTCGATCCAGTCCATGAGAGAGGGAAGGAGGCCATCTTGGAAGGTGAGACAAAGCTGAAGACCATTGGGATAGCAGGCCTGTTCAGCCAGAGCTCTGAAGGAGTCAATATACTCATCTAGGGTCCACTTCCCCTGCCCATATCAATGAGGATCTTGGAGAGTGAGGGCTGCCACCTTAGCAGGGTCCAAGGGGAAGAACTCTGTCTGAAACTCCTTCTCAAACTGATCCCAACTTCCAAAACTCTCTACTCCTCCAGGGCATCGAAAGACTCGTAGCACGTATGTTGAAGCTCGCCCAGACTTCATGTAAGAAAGAACCCAAGCGATCTTGAGAGCATCAGAGGGGAACGCCTCACCACTGAGCTGAATATAGGTGATGCAGGACTGCAGGAAATGCTCACCTATCACTCAGTCACCATTGAATGCGTCTGGGAGTGCTGGGCGAGGAATATTGGCATGAACTGGGGGAGAGGCCCCAAAGCGAGGGACTGAGGGTGTGTCAGCCCTAACTGGAGGTGCCTGGAGAGGGGTAGGAGCAAGAGGGAGGCGCTCTAAGAGGGCCTGAAGGGAATGGGAGATGGTGTCTGTGGCCTGACATAATCCAGCAAGTTCAGTGGTGTGGAGGGTGAGGGAAGCTTGAGTAGTCTGCACCTGAGTCTCCAGAGCAGACAAGTGACCCCAGGCATCATCCTGAGGGGCAGAAGGGTCCAGGGGAGTGTCTGAGGGGGCTGGTTGGGTCATAGAAGCAACAGAGGGACAGGGAGTAATCCAGTGGGGGAGGGACCTAAAGGGGCAAGAGAAGGCTCAAGCAGGCTGAAGGAGGCTCCAAGACCGAAATGTAGAGACTTGTTCTGCTGTAAGGGCGACCTCTAGAGGCTGTGGCTCAGTCACACAGCTGGCAGAGGGAGATCCAAAGTGTATTAGAATATATACTGACAATATCATGATAACTACTCACCTGGCAGAGGGAGATCCAAAGAGAACAAGTCTATGAATTCCCTATGCAAGGTTGAATGCTTCTGGGGCCTCTGAAGCATGGAAAACAACTGTACAGTACAACAAAACTTTAAAAACTCAAAAATTGCCTACACAAACAATTGCACAAATAAGGGGCAAACTCTGGCAAACTCTGGCTTATATACTTGTCTGAATGGTAGCTAAAGAACCAGAGCACCTTAAGGGCTGAGAATAGTACTAACAAATAGTGTTAAAAGAATAAAAGCAGTAAAATGAGATAATGTCAGAAGAAATAAGAGAATGAATGAAAGGAGAGTGAAAAGATAAGGAGTGAAGGAAGGAAGGAATGAGAAGTCCCCTGACATTGCTGTTGTTGCCAGTGAACAAAGCATTTATCTTACTTCAGGCTCTATAGCAGCCTGGAGAGACACTGCAAGTGTTTGCAGCTTAACAAGCTATTATAGACTATCAGCAGAATATAGCAGCAAGTGTGATCACCCTTAACAATGCTATATCCACTCAAGGGGAATTCACTTTTACAGTGGAACCCACTTCATGAACCCAGTCATTATATTGAATCATCTAGGTGTGCACTGATGTGAGATGACCAAGTCATATAGTGGAACCCACTCATGAACCCAGTCATTATATTGAATCATCTAGGTGGGCACTGATGTGAGATGACCAAGTCATCCTACAGCAGTTCTGCAATGGAGATATAAAGGACTACACTGCAGCTGGCTACCTTTGTACTGGTCTTTGTGACAAAGATAGCCAGTCAGGGTGTATTACCACTTGTCACATGCACTGCAATAAATACCCATGCAAGTTCTTCCATTCTATCCTTCTCCAGTAATTTCTAGAGTTTTAAATGAATCAACTTAATGATGCTAGCAAGCCAATAAATGGATAATTTACCAGGGCTTACTACAAGTCAGTATGGTTAGGTCAGTAAATTCATTTGATCCGTTCATCTGCTCATGGACAGGACACAGGTCCACTGAACTTGCTTCTTCTTTTTCAACTCAGCACCATTTCTACTAAAATATTTGTCATTTTTACACAGGTCAGCTTCTGTCCACTGATGTCAGCTGGCTCACATGCTGACATCCACTACCATTTGCTGGCATGCTAGTAGACAGCAGATACTCACACACCTTCTTCTGCCCTTCTCTCTCTTTCTTCTCTCCACTCCCCAAACTACCAGACATGCTACCCTGCTTCTCTCCTCCCCCCTGACCTAATGTCTGATGTCTGCTATGTCTGCTGGCATGCCAGTGGACATCCACACCCTACCCCATCCCCCTTCTTCCTCCTTTTCCCCACCTTCATCTCTCTTTCGCCACCTCCCATGTTCCTCCAGATGCCACTCCATGCAGTGGACACCCATGCACCCTCTTTCCTTCCCTCCCACCCTGATGCTGGATGATGCTGGACAATGCCAGACAATGCCAGACAATGCCAGGGATTGCTGATAGATGCCAGCAGATAGCTGATAGATGCTGACAGATTTCAATAGATGCCAGCTAATGGCTGTCAGGTTCTGCTGAGTTGGAGGCTTCCCAGAAAAGCAATGCCCTTATGAGATGGACTTGATCTACATGTACTCAGATGTCTGGAACTCTGGACTTAGCTCCAGGGTTCAAGATGCAAACAGGAGATTCCTGGGATAAGGAACTTAGTCTGGGGATTGGGTAAAGTTGAAAAGAATTAAAGGGTTAGAGTCGAGTCGAGAACTGGAAATTCTAGGAGACCTGGTTAGCAAAGTTTAAGTCACAAAGTGCATACCAATCTTAAGAGCATGTGAACAAATTGAGCATGCCAGTTGAAGTATGCCAGCCAAGCATACCAGTCAGTGTGCACCAGTCAATAAAAAGGGCATGCAAACAATCAAATGTAATATCAAGACTAGCGAATACAAGTATAAGTACTATGGGGTTCTGGAATGTCTGGGATGTCTGGGGCAAGTTCTGGAAGGCATTGAGTAATAGAAAGAGAACTGTATACTGGGGATCATGCATGTAAGGCCTGTAAGCTCCTGTAAAATATCTGTTCATCTGCTTGCTAGCATTATTAAGTTGATCTATTCAAAACTCTGGAAAGGCTGGTTATTTTTTTTACAAAGACCAGCACAAAGATAGTTAGCCACAGTGCATCATCAACTTGTCACATGCACTGGAAGAAACATATGCACAAATATGTCCTATTTAATCTCTCTGCAGAAATCTCTGGAGTTTTGAATGGGTCAAACTAATGACACCAGCAGACGTCAGTGGCCTGCCACTATTATATAATGTGCACTAGTGGAAGTCAAACCCACTTTTTGTGCATAATATGAAATATCAATTTATCAATATTCCATTATACAACAGGTGCTTACTACAATTCAACACAGTGTACATATAGTGCACAAATAGATCCATATAGTATTTGAATGAATAGTATTATCAATTTTTACTTGTAGTAAATTGACAGAGGCCAGAAGGAGTCCACTGAAGTAGTATCCTGTACATAAGGTGTAGCAGAATGTTAGACTGATATTAATTTACACTATAGCCTGTACAGTAAGCATCTGTGATGTAGTGGAATATATCCAATTGGTATTTCTTATATCTTGTAGTAGGTGGGTTTGACTGCCATTAGTGCATTGATATTGAACTGTCAGTAACTTTTGACCTGCTTAGCTAATTGTTATTTACTATACATAGAATATTAGACTGATATTTATTTACATTATAGCAGTATTCTGTAGTCATCTCTGGTATAGTGGAATATTATCAATGTGTATTCATTGTGTCTTGCAGTTGGCAGGTTCGACTCCCACAAGTGC
The DNA here is from genome assembly GCA_003313075.1 of Termitomyces sp. MG16. NCBI lineage: Eukaryota > Fungi > Basidiomycota > Agaricomycetes > Agaricales > Lyophyllaceae > Termitomyces > Termitomyces sp. MG16. The sequence goes on from QGOA01001416.1 coordinate 4,412, forward strand.
ATTGATATCAAACTGTCTAGAATTTTTGACCTGCTTAGCTGATTGTTATTTACTACACATGAAATATTAGACTGATATTTGTTTACATCATAGCAGTATTCAGTAAGCATCTATGGTGTAGTGGAATATTATCAATGGGTATTCATTGTGTCTTGCACTAGGCAGGTTTGACTCCTGCTTAGTGCAATAAACATTAGGACCTCTGCATTTTTGACCTGCTTAGCTAATTGTTATTTACTACACAGTATAATAAACAAAGTAAAGTTTGTCAAGCAATAAATCAAACTTCTTTTGTAATTTAAATGATATCTATTTTCAGAACTTGCTTCATGTAAAGTTCTTGTTCATTTTTTTAATCCTCCATCTACCATGTCTAGTGAAGAACTCCACCAACAGGTCATTAACGCTTATGTTTGAGTATGATACCTTGCTTGCAGAGGAGACCTGCATTGTAAGAGCAACCTCTAGAGGCTGTGGCTCAGTCACACAGCTGGCAGAGAGAGATCCAAAGTGTATTAGAGTATATGCTGACAATATTATAATAACTACTTACCTGGCAGAGGAAGATCCAAAGAGAACAAATCTAGGGATTCCCTATGCCAGGTTGGACACTTCTGGGGCTTCTGAAGCATGGAAAACAACTGTACAGTACAACAAAACCTTAAAAACTCGAAAATTGACTAACCAAACAACTGTACAAACAAGGCAGAAAAACTCTGGCTTATATAAGCAGTCTGGAAGTGGTGCTGAAGAGCCCACACTTGTCTGAATAGTAGCTAAAAAACCAGAGCACCTCAAGGGCTGAGAGTAGTACTAACAGATAGTGTTGAAAGAATAGAAACAGTAAATTGAAATAATGTCAGAAGAAATCAGAGAATGAATGAAGGGAGAGTGAAGAGATAAGGAGTGAGAAAAAAAAGAAATGAGGAGTCCCCTGACATGCATCAACTCAAAGGACAGCTAAAGGACCTGGTAAGATGCAAGCACTCCTGTCTAATAGACATGCACTAATAGTTGTCCCATAGACTGACATGTGGCTGACAAGCAGCCAGGTCCAGGGTGACAAGAAACTCATCCTTGATGCCAGGAGAAGTTTCATCAACAAAGTTATCCCACTACTCCAGAGCAAGCTTTCTGATGAGGATATGACAAGACAATCGAAGGATGCTGTGAAGAAATGGTCTCAAAGAAGCAGATGGGGGGAAGAACAAAGTGGAGACAAAGAATGACCTGATCTGTTGACTGAGGCCAGTCTGTTGATGGCACTGACATGAGAAAACTGAATAGGTTATAGGCTAGCAGCATGAGATTCATCTGGTCCGTCACTAATTCTAAAGAAGAGAAAATGACTGAGTCCTCCAGTGGCAGGAGAATTGTCTGGTCCATCGCTGAATGCCAAGAAGCCAAAACAGATGACCTACATTGGTCAATGTCCTCCTGGTACCTATCATTGACAGAAGGAGCAGGAGAACAAAAATGAGGATGAAAATAAAGAGAAAGAGGAAGAGAAAGAACAAGAGGGCAGGATACCAAAGAGAAAAATTACTGGAGAAATGCTGTTGATTCTCTCTGTCTACTTTTCCTCTGTCTTTGGCTCTGTCCCCTTAATAGCACAGTAGTTGAAGATATCTGTTAGGATTTTATCCTTCAAGATAGCAGTCTGAGCTTGAGAAGTAGATGAGGAGCGGTAGAGTTCCTCATATGGTTCAAAGATAGATTTTTTTCTACTGTAAATATTGGTTCTACTCATTTTTTTTTTGGTGCAAATATTGGTTCTACTCATTTTTTTTGGTGAAAATATTGATGCAGGCGTTGCAGGAGGGCAGACATGTATGTAGACAATATAATTTTCTGCAACCACACAGTTCTCAACCAAAGGATCACATGATAAAATATACATTTCTGTTTAGTGTCTGTTAATAACAAACAGATTCCATTTGTCATCAATGAATAGGGTTTGCTGTCTGCTGGTATCTAGCCTGTCTAAATTAGGGCATATTGCTAATATTGATGAGTAGTCTCATTAGATCTCTGGTACAATGGCTAGGTCCTGGCCATAGATATTTGATCATGAACCTGAACTCTCTAAAGAAATGCAAGCAACCAAAAACAACAGTCATCAGGCAAAGGGACCTCATCCTGTTTGCTAAGGAAAGAACACAACTCACTTAGAACACACAAGAGTTGCCAGCCCTCATAATACAATGGCTACCACTGGATTCCATTCCCATTGTAACTAGTGCACCACCTATGGCATTTTCAGATGATGATAACTTTGCATACTTGGACAATAATCCAATAGTAGATAATGTAGATGATACAATGCCCATATCCATAAGACATGTAAAGGTGATTTGAATATATGCTATTATTGAGAGCAAATTATTCAAGTTCATACATAGACACAGACAGATTATCTTAATGACTTCATCAACTATGTTCTACAGTTGCTCAATGGATTGCTTGGTCATAAATCAATGGATGACGTTACTGATTGCCTTGCTTGTTCTGACTATTACCTTGCACAATGGCAATGCCATGATTGCATTAGGTCAAGAATATTATGTCGCAGATGGTTCCACTACACGCACAACTCCAACCTATTTCACTGACCTGAATTATGGAATGGTAGGTATTTTTAACCAATGAATATGTTAGATACTGAAGGGTATTTCTATATCCAACACAATTCATTGCATGCAAACTGTCATCAAGAGAAGGTCAGAGTCAGGGCTCTTGAAGACCATGAACAGAAAAAGGACATTCAGGAGCAAGAGTTTCTACAACTCAAATATCAACTGGATGTTGAACTTTCATCAGCAGATAGTGACCTGGGACATCTGGCAGCACATCCGTCTATAACTTCAGATTTTCTGAGCAGACTTCAAAATGCCAGCCTTGATCAAATTATAGAAGAGGAAGAGCAACAGGAACCAGAAAATAATGTGCCAATAGAAGATATTCTAGAAGATTGGCCAGCCATGAACAGGTTCCATATGGACAAATATGATTGCTTTGGAATCCAATACAATGGATTGTTCACACAACTGGAGTACACTACATTACTGTCATTTCATGTGAGTGTTTTGATATAGATGTCTTGGTGGAGGATACTATCTGCTTGCTGCTGGTCTCCAGTACATTTGATTAGACACAAACATATTTTACAATGGCTATGCTGGACAACTTCTATCTGACAAATCTAGAGTGCAAAGCATTCACCTACTAGTACTGGCAAAAAATTGCAAGAATAACTTCCCCAATTGCATCTTTTGGTGAGGTGGATAATCTTTACTGTGAGCTATGATGATTTTCTTATTCATGGTGGTGGCTGAAGAAGTTGAAGTGGGCAGGCTTCAGACATGATGAATCAAAGCATCCCATGGTGCCAAACTGTGGTGAACTTGCAATATTCTATCCAACTTGTCCTCAACTAGGAGTCAATCTTCTATCCAACTGGAAAGAAGATCTCGTCTGATAGAAGTTCAATCATTCTTTAATAATGGACAGCAATTTTAAGATGGATCATGTCTGACATTCTAATTCTGCTTACAATGTATGGCATTCAGAAGGCGGTGGTATGATGGCCAGGAGAGATGAGCTCACCCACTATCTCAAGCATGCAAAGGAACAGCCAATAGTAAGTGACATTCTTTAACTCTATCTGTCTACTATCTGCTCATCAATTCAATCCTGTTCATTGGCTATCTGCTGGACCTCTGTCTGTCCAGGGAGCAGCTTGTGAAAACACATTCAAAGCTATTGAAAAGGCCCTGATGATGAACAAGTCATGTGACATTACTGGTATTGTTGCAATAGCATGTACATAGCATGGCTGCTTTGCTTCTAATAGTGTAACAAACTTGACCCATGATAAAGGCCAGGTTTACACAGACTTTTTCATCACATGGGCAGTTAAGATGACTAACATGAATGGGATTCAGCATCTCCTACTGGTATATGACATAGCATGCTAGTGGTGTGTCAAATTTTCTGAACAGCTTGCTGAAGCCAGAGAAGTCCTGCTGGATAATCACTTCGTAGACTTTGCAATAGGACTTCTTCATGTCTATAGGCATAAGAAGGATTGTTCTTTTTGCTTTGCCCTGTTCTTTATTCTCAGGGCTGGTTATTTGGCTGGAGAGATAATTGAAAGTCTCTGGTCTACACTAAATGAAGTCTCACAGATAGCCCATACAGCTACCTTGGCATATCAGGCAGAAATCCTTGATAATCACATGTGTGACTCAAACTGGAAGAAGCTGCTTGACATGGTTCCATTCCTATGTTGAAAGTACAGGACTGCTGTTAAGATGAGAGATGCAGCCATTCAATATTTTACTGAGTGATCCGTTGGAATATCAACAGATTTACTAATAAGCTGGGAAGCCAGAATAGCTAAGGCAGAAAGGCTCAGAGAGGAGGAAAACCATAAAGCAATGGATATTTTCAAAGCTTGTACAATGACCTTCAATAATGCAAGTGAAGACCGAATGGCAGCAGACAGTGAAAATCACTCAACAGATATTGCAGTGACAGATATTTATTCCTTCAGAACTGGATGAAGTTCCTGGAGCCTTTGACAACAATAAAATGGCAGAAGATAGACAACCAGTAAATCCGCTAGTACCGCCAGTAAATAACCTTGGACCAACAGATGTAGTTGTTCCAGAAGATTTTGAAATCTTCTTCCCATCTATAATCATGGGTAATGTCTCACTATTAACAATGATAGAGCACAATCTGTACTTGATTGAAATTGAAAAGCTCCTGTAAGCCCTTTGAGAATTCATTGCAAAGAAATCATTCCTATATTCTCATGTTGTCCAAATCACCCCAAGCAAGAATGTGAAAACTCAAGCTTGCACATCTCTTCAAAAAATTCAGGCCTCAATCCTGGTAAAGGCTCGTGTCTATGCACAATGCCAATGTGCTCTGCTACAACTGGGATTGGACCCCAGCATTCAGAAAAAGTATCTAGTTCTACAAAAAGTAGATTTGAATGCAAGCACAGCTATATGAGATCCCAACATTCCTAGTTCATCAAGAATCAAGGTATCTTAGATATGGCAATCTAATTCTGATACAGAAAATGAATTTGTGACTATTTCTAAATGTAAGTCCTCTTGTTAACATTTTCATTATCATTACATCTGTTTGTGAACATATCTCTTCAGTTAATCATGTTCATTATCTACGTGCTAGAGCACAATGCAACAGATAGACAGAGGAATGTCAGCTTGTCACAAGTGAAATGGTCTTCAACCAGGCAGATATTTGGTTAAAGCATAGTATATCAGTGAAGAAAAGAGGTCTCCAGTCATATTCCCACAAAAAGGTGGCCATGTGACAAGAATTGGCCTCAATGGCAATTGATAAATTTAGATGAGTGCTTCCTGATTTTATTCCCCAGAAAACTGCAAGAGATCTGCTGTGAAAATAGTAGATACAGAGACAGATTGATGTAACAGATGCAGAGACGGATTGAACTGATGGATGCAGAACATTATTATAGCTTGCTTCTATCAGCAGATGATTGGAACAGATTTGTAACAGTCACATGCAATAGAATTGTTGAAAATCACTTTTGTTTACAAGGCACAATAATCTGATATATAGCAGTATCCACTTCTACTAGCAACAATGCAATGACATCTACCTCTGTATTACACAATGTCCTGTTCCAAGCTACTGTATTAGAAAATTTACAAGAGGTTGTTGACTACATTGAGTTGTGCCTCATTGCAGCATTTTCTATATTTTGCAATCTTGTGCCAAGTCTTGAAGTGGAAGAGGCATGGATTATCCAGCATTTAAACAAGAAATTTGTAAGATAACTTCAAAATGTGTAAATATATTAGGATCTGACTGTCTGCTATAGAACTTTGTATTGTTATATCTGGGGGCTGCATCACTGAATAATGTGGTCTGCCATGTCTCAGATATTATTAAAAGCATGAGCCAATTTTTCCCTCTCCAAAATCAGCAAACCTTGCTCATAGAGATTTTGGAGTTGATGGTAGACAAATAGAAGTCTGGAGCAGTGGACTTATGATGACTGAGGATGAAGAAAACCTTTTGCTGCTATTTGTTGTGATGGCAGAAGAGATGGATGA
>QGOA01001420.1:0-10216 GCA_003313075.1 Termitomyces sp. MG16
TAGTGCATCACTGTTTTTAGTAACTGCTCATATTGGATGGCATATGCCAAGAACTCATTCACAGTACTGATTTTGAGAGACAGATTATCATCATGAATTAGCAACCTCCTCATCTCCAACAGCAGTTCATCTAAGAACACCTCACATATGGTATACTCATCTGAGTAGACAGCCATATTCTGTGCATGCTCCTACAGCACATCATAGAATTTTTGTACACCTGTCTTCTCATTATACTGTGCCTTCTAGAAGACTTCACATGCATTCTGCATAGTTGACAGACTCACAAACCAATTGTACAGTCCAATCAGGATGTCTTTGAATGTTCACTCCTGAACTGCTCAATTAGTGTGCAGAACATGGTGGCGATATCATGCCTTGGCCTCTGTATCCAAGAACTCCTGTAGAACAAACACTTGCTCTTAATCCACATCATCTTCTTTATAATGGCAGGCAGCTAAGTGATAACACATATCAATGGCCCAGTCTTTGAGCTGCAAGAACCAGTAGCCTTTCATATAGAATCAGATGGTCTTCACCTCAGCCTTGCAGGGCCTACACTCTCAGGAAAGTTAAAGTGTGCTCTCAGTGCATCATTCACCAAATAAATTAGCCTATTGTGCGTAGTTTCCCTATGCACTCTGGCTGCCTTGTTCATGTCAGGCATGTTATTCCAGGCCTTGGAAGCAGCTAATTGTGCCAGATTGTGCACCTGGTGCTGCTTAGCAGCTAGCTGCTAACACATCAATTCACAACTTTCACCTCTCAGCAAGGAAGATTACCATGCATGCTGCTCTCTCTTCTTAGGCCACCCACCAGCCCTCCACACTCATTTCAACTCCTGTCACTGCTGCCTCTTGCTCTGAGCCCTCAGGTTCTTGCCTCTGCATATATTGCTGTTGCATATTCTCAACTGGCATCACTCTATTAACTCCTTTGAATACAATCCCTTGGTTATCAACAAGTGATTCTCCCTGAACTCTCAGGTCCTGGTTTCTTATTCTCTGAAAATTGACATGGTTGGCTATAGTGTCTGCTATAGCCATCTATTGACTCCACCAATGCTCTACTTGCATCATAGGCTTCTCTAGGCCATGCTGCTCTGCCTGTACCTGGGGTGATTCTACCTCTTCTCCAATATCTGAGGCTCCTTCACCCTGTCCCATGCAATGCTCCACCCCTATTTCACTTTTTACTTCTCCCACTACATCCTGAGTCAAGATCTTGACTATTGATTCTCCCTATTGTTCACCCCCATTGTACACCTCTGCCTACTGGCCATGGCATGCCACTGTACAAAGTCCTCTTGAGACTTGTTGGCCTTTTTGGGAGCTTCTAGCAGCTCCATAGCTTCCTCTATTGCTGGGGCACAATTGAACCACAAGAAGTCATATTCTACTGAACTTGTTGGTGTAGCAGTAGACGCTATATTACTTCTCATTCATTTACACTCAAGGTACTCTTGAGCTCAAATAAACAGCTCAACATATCCTTCTGAATCATCAGGCAGTACTGTCTGCTAACAATGCCTCATCATCTGGATATGCTTTACTACATACAACCAGAGACACACTTGCATCATTTCTTTTGTGACTTGCAGGTATTTTGCAAGTACAATTTTCAGCTGCACCTTAAGCATAGACAAGACTTTGTCTGACTCCTCCTTATTCAATGATGCATTCTCAACATATGCTTGGTGACTCATGCTATCCCAATCCTGTTCCTCCTTAACTCACAATGTTGCTCTCTTGTCCTCATTCTCAGACTCATTTTTGACCACATGGCATACTTCATGATGCAATGCTGACCTAGCTTGCACTGTAGGTGCCCCATAATATGCTCCCAACCTCATATGTGGAGGTGTTTCTCTACTTGCACCCTCCACTCACTCTGGCTTTACCAGTCAAAACAGCAAGCTTTCTGCCATACCAGTGCCCAGTTGCACCTCCATAAAATGTGCCATCTCTGCACTTTGATCCTTAGACAGGGCTGCCCAAAACAATATTGCATGTTTTATCTTGGGTCCCACCAGGCCTGCCTTGGCCCCTGTCAACACAGCTTCCAGGTGGTTACCTTCAGATGCCAGATTTAGAATCCTCAGCATCTATTTTATGGATAGGCCACCTGGCATTCCAAACTCTTCACTGATGACAGAGATTGAGGAATCTCGTCTATTATTATCAGGAGACTCTTCATTTCTTCCTTCTTTTACTCCTGATCTTTTCACTTTCCTTTCATTCATTCTTTTATTTCTTCTGTCATTCTGTCATTTTACTGTTTCTATTCTTTCAACACTATCTGTTAATACTATTCTCAGCCTTTGAGATGCTCCGGTTCTTTAGCAATTATTCAGACAAGTATGGGCTCTTCAGTACTGCTTACATAAGCCAGAGTTTGCCTTTCTGACTTTCAAAGTCTGGAGTTTTCCTGCCTTGTTTGTACAGTTGTATATTTAGGCAATTTTCAAGTTTTTAAAGTTTTGTTATACTGTACAGTTGTTTCCCACACTTCAGAGGCCTCAGAAGCATCCAACTTGGCATAGGAAATCCCTAGACTTGTTCTCTTTGGATCTCCCTCTGCCAGGTGAGTAGTTATTATAATATTGTTAGTATATACTTTAATACACTTTGGATCTCCCTCTGCCAGCTGTGTGACTGAGCCATAGCCTCCAGAGGTCATCCTTACACCTCCTGCTTGCAATACTTGATTTCCTTTGAGAAAATTTACTGCAATTATGCTAGCATTAAAAGACACTTGGCCTTGAGTTGTTCTTGTTATTTGAGCATGTGTCTGTGTCTTTTTTTTTGAGCATGTGTCTGTATCTTTTTTTTTAGTAGTTATTGCTGTAGGAATGTAGACAGTCCACAAAGTCAACCTCTACACCCTTGGATATTAAGCAATACAGTATGTCTGTCCAGTTGACTGATAGTTCTTAGAGCCACTCCACAGGAAATGCTTTTACACACACTGTCTGAAACTTGGATTATCCAATACCTACTAAAACCTTGGTTGCCATTTTCCAAACCTTGAGGAGGTCTATGCCTTCCAGTAAGAGACCTTTCCAGATGTCATGAACCATCTTTGTAACCTTTGCTTTCTTACTAAAGTGGGATTTATCTGTGGCCAAGCAGTCTAACTTTATTCTTCACACTATAGATTTTCTTAAAGTGTTTTTTATTTCTTTCCTACTAGGTAGTCTTCTCAGGTCCACTTCCCATGCAATCCTCCAATTGCATCTGATCTTTCAGATGGTTCTAGATGGTTCTAGATGCCTCTGATACAACAATTTTTGAGAATCTGCTGGCCCTCTTTCTATGGTGTCTTGGTTTCCTTCATATCAATGTGCATCCCAGCTACTCAAGGGATGGTTTGTGGAAGTCTATCTCTCTATGCTCATGTACCTTACTTACTAGATCTCAGACTATATTTTGTCCTGACATGGAGCACTCAGTCAGTATGTGCACCATGGTCTCAGTTACATTCCCACAGTATGCACATAGAGCTCTCCTTTCAAAATTCAGGATGTTCTTCCAGTAATTGCCTACTTTATAGCTGTTATGCATAGATTTCCAGAGGAAACTTTATATTTTCTTCATTAAGTCCTTATTCTGAATGGACCTCCATATTCTTTCATCTATTGGGAGCTCTTCATTTAAGCCCAGTACAGCCCACCTCATCATGTTGAGATATATGGCTATGCCCCTCCTTTGTGAGGTGAGTTTCCTTTCCAGCATTTCTTCATATATCTTAGTCTGCATAATGCTGGCAAGCTTGGCCCCTTTTAACATATATCCTTCTGGGGCTCTGGGATCAACTTTGTCAGGGGTCAGCTTCTTTGCCCCCATGTCAGCTAGCTCGTCTGCACCCTTATTGCCTTTAATTTTAGTATGGCTCTTAACTTTCACAAGGAGGGTAGGTCCTCTTCTACTTTTTAGTCTAGCTACTAGGAATTTTATAATCTCCTGGTTAGCTAGCCCTATCCATCCATTGTCTTTATTCCTCCTAAGGTTTTTTGTGAGGCTGTTCAGAATTAATTGGGAGTTGCTCTTAATTATTAGAGGCTCATCTGGTGGAGTGATCATGGCTGCCCTCAGAATGGCCACTGCTTCCCTGGAGTTATTGGATTGCTGTAAGCCTTCAGGCAGCCTCAGTGCTTTATTTCTTACATTGTTTTCTCCAAACCATATTCCTGCTCTAGTGACCACATTTGTGGAGCCATTGTTCATGCAGGAGCCATCTGTATATGTTATTATCAGGGGGAGGGAGGACCCTCTGTATCTTGAGTAGTTCTCATTTGCTCTGTGCCCATCATTCTGTCTATCTACAAAGATCCTGAAACCTTCTTTTAAAGATGATTCAATTACTATTTCTGGATTGAATATGGTGCCTCCTTCCAGCTCTTGTAATGCCAGTTTTTCCTGTGTAAGCTCCCTTTCATCTATTGGTGCTATGGATGACCACTTATTGTTTAGCTATCCTAGCCATTGCCATGCAAAGTCTCTGTATTTGTGCAGGTTCTCACATCCCCCTAGCCTTATTTTTCTACAAGGTGGGCATGTACAGTTTCATCTGGAGCTATGCCTGGGGTTTTGCATGGTGTTTGTCCTATCTGTCAGATGTAGCATATCTCCTACTGTCCTAGTTTTGTGTACTGTTCTAAGGCAGACTGCCTGTGGGGTATTCATTCTCAGGTTTTTTGTTCTCTTCAGGCCCAGATGGAACCAGACTAGCATCTGCTCCTTAAGAGACCTTTTTATTGCAAGTGGGTTGAATCTGACATTGTACTTTCTAGCTGTCCTTAATCATTCTCTGTAGGGATGTTGGAAGCTCATCTTCTCTTGTCCTTGCATCCACTTCCAGGTACTGCAGAAAGATATTGCAGTAGGTCTCCCCTTACAGTTTTTGCCACTTTTACTAGCCTTCTTTATATAATCTTGTCAGCTACTGTGGCTCACATGGATTAGGACTCACCAAAATCAAGGTATCGCTTCACTTTCATCAGTTCTATTGCCTCATTTCTCAGTGTGAGGTTCAGCAGTTTCTTATCTCCTCCCCCCTATTATGTGGGAGGCATAGAGTTTCCAGGCTCACTGCTGGGTGGCTGTCTTTTCCCCAGATAAAGTTACATATAATTTTTGTTAATTCATGTTCAACTTGTTTTTAGCATACCTTGGACACTTGTTCTATATTGGGTCTCTATATAAGTCTTTTCCCTTCAATTGTGGGTTTGCTTTTGTTCTACCTTTTCAGATCATTCACCACAGCTTCAATTGTTAATGTCCAGACCCCTCTATCCTCCACCCCATTTTTGATGAAGGCCCTTAGAAGTCTTGTTGCCTCCTCTTCTTGAGCAATCTTTATTTTGTCAGATATTCTCAAGCCTTGGCAGGTAGATCTTCATGTTAATATGAGGGATGTTCAGTATTTGACTGTCCCTACCAGGACTATGACCATTTTTGGTATGTTAAATTTTGCTCCTGAGACACTGCACCATTTATTTAGCAGCTTCTTCAAATCTTTAAACCTGTCATTCTCTGACAGGTACACTGTAGTGTCATTGTCAAAGAGGGTTGCTATCTACCCCTAGTTTGAAGCCTTCAAGTTTTGACTTCTCAGCATTTGTGTCAGAGACTCAATTGCAATGTTGAAGAGCAGGCAGAACATTGGGTTGTCTTGTCTCACTTTCTTGTCACCTTGAGAGGTGTAATCAGTTCTCCATTTAGCATTACTGTCATATTTGCATCTCTGTACAGTTTCTGTATAATTTTAATGAATTTCTCAGAGAAATTGAACTTGTGGAGCAAAGCCCAAAGAAAAGAGTGCAGGATGTTATCATATGCTTTCTCTTGATTTAGGCACACTATCATGCTGTTCTCTCCTGTTTCTTTGCACCTCTTGATCATCAAGTGTGCAAGTTCTGTCTGCTTTTTTATACACTGTCTCTTCATGAAGCCAGCTTGATTAGTGTATATAATTTCAGGTGCTATGTTGCTCAGTTGGACTGACAATATCTTTGTCAGAATCTTATAATCTGTATTTAATACAGTGATTGGCCTATAGTTTCTGAGATCTGTTTTATCTCCCTTCTTATATATGGGACATAACCATCTCTCAGCAAAGTTTGTGCCATCAGATATGCTGTGATTCATAATATTGTTGTAAACTGAGGTTAGTATTTGTGTCAGATCAAAACTCTCTGATTCATCTTCTTTTCTTTGCTGGAATCTGCTAGCAAGTTCTTTCCACAGTTCTTGTGGGATGCTGTCAAGGCCTCCTGCCTTGCTGCTCAGCAGTTGTTTTATAGCCTCTTCTACCTCCATTTTCATGATTTCTTCTCCTATTTCCTTAGCATATTCTTTACTAAGGCTTTTGTCTAGTATTGACAGGATTTTCTCCATCTTCTGGGCATGTACACTTTCATCCATGGGCAGGCATTCCTTCTGAGGGTTTTCATGGTAGGTCTTTACAATTTCCACCATTTTATTTGATCTTCTTTCAATCTCATGACCCCTTCTAGATTCTTTTTATAAGTCTGCTATAATGTCTCTGGGCTTAGCTTCCTTGTTTAGACTTATCCATTGCTTGGTCACAGTTTCACTATATATGTGAGAGATTGTTGCTACTATGTCTCTAGCTCTTGCAAATCTAATTTTCTCTAACTGTTGTATTCTGTCATTCAAGAAGACAGTCTTTAGGCTCTTTGCATCTTCATTTAATGTCTGATTTACTAGTACTTTTTTTCTGTCAAGTGTCAGAGCTTTAATTTCTTCCTTTATTCTCAGCAACTTTGCCTTAAAAAAAGCATGGATCTTCTATAAGATCTCCTCCTTGAAGGACTTATGCAATGTCTGCGGGTTGTGGATCACTGTTCTGTGCTCACCCATCTCATTCAGCAGGGCTTGGTACTTCAGCCTAGTATGCTCAATCAGCATTTGGAGCTCTTTGTCTTTCAGCAGGCTGATTGGGATGGCATACCTGCCCTCCTCCATCATTGGCTGTCTTGGGTTCAATATGTTTGCAAAGACTAGAAGGTAGTCGGTATTAATACCCATATGCTTTATTCTCCACCCATTTGTAAAGTTTATCAGTACTTCATTTACATATATTCTGTCAATCCTTGACTAGCAAGCTCTACCAGGCATGTAGAATGAGAAGTCTTTTTTGTTGAGTCCTTCTGTTACCATCTGTCAGCTAAACTAAGGTGTATTTTTAAATTCAAAAGAGCACTCATAGATTGAGGCCCATTTTCATGGGCTGACAGCCAATCCAGAGCATCTTCTACTGTGTTTGTATTATCCATTAATACTTGGGGCTTTGGGCTATTTAATCTCTCTGACCAGTAGTTCTTCAAGCCATGCCAGAAATTCCTGTTCTGTGTGGGATTATTTGAAGTGTATACATTTACACATTTCAAAATTTTGTCATCGTACCATGGTAATTCTACTATGATTGCTCTGCCTAGGACTATATCTACTTGCTTTGCCTCCTTCTATTTCACTGTTTTCTTATTCAGGATCAGGGCCACTTCTTTTGATTTTGATTGATTTGTATCAAGATTTGACAGGACAATCAATTGTCTCTCAAAAAAGGTGCTTATTGTTTCCATCAGTTTATTATCTATATGTATCCCTTACACTGCTAGTATGTTTATTTTTTCTTTATAAATCAGCTGGCAAATTTCATACCACTTAGACTTAGTAGACATAGAGCCTCCTCCTTTCATGTTAAGGGATGCCATCCAGATAGCTCCTTTCTTTGCTTTGTCCTTCTTATTCCTTTGGTTGCTTATTGTGTTATCTCCATACATGAGTAGAAATTTCCTATGTGTGTTGTATTCTCTTATTGTGTCAGGTGGTTAGGTTTGGATGGTATTTATGGCCTTGTTAGAGCCACAAACTTAAGCAGAAGTGCTGTGTGGCACCATGTTCTTTGTAAATATGAATGCTACTTGGGCTTGTTCCAGCCCAGCCAGGAGGGTGTGCCAGGATTACCTATTGTTTAAAAATCCAGTAAATTCATTCTGGACATTGGTCTTTTATGTGCCACTTATAGGTACTCAGATGTCATAACTGGCAACTATCTATTACATGTAAATAGCCAATAAATGTCTTTAATTTAGAAGTTATGCTCACATCTATTGCTATTTGGTCCCTGATAGTAGCCTCCTCTTTTCCCGTTTTCTGCATGGCACTCATTTCTGTTTCAGTCACTTGTGCTTATCCTGTTACCATGGCTGGATGTAGCAAACTCTGCTGTTCCCTCTATTATTTCTGCTGTCTTGTTTTCATACTAGCCTTCTAGTGTAGTATATGGGCACTGTGCTGGGTTATGGTCTGTATTCTTACAATTGTAGCAGTGGAGGCAGTGCTTCTCATGCACTAGGGTTGCACTAGTACTGCCATAGTTCATGTCAATGAAGTGCAGATCTTTGATGTGTTGTAGTAGGATAAAGTAGTTTGTCCATGAGAGGGAGGGGACTGCTTGAAGAAGATGTTCCAGAGATGTTTTCATGGCCTTGCTGTGGCCAATTGGTCTATCAGGTCCTCTCCCTTAACCAATCTAAACCTTGAAAATTGCCTATACAAACAATTGCACAAATAAGAGGCAAACTCTGGCAAACTCTGGCTTATATAAGTGGTCTGGAAGCGGTGCTGAAGAGCCCACACTTGTCTGAATGGTAGCTAAAAAACCAGAGCACCTCAAGAGCTAAGAATAGTACTAACAGATAATATTGAAAGAATGGAAACAGTAAAATAATGTCAGAAGAAATAAAAGAATGAATAAAAGGAGAGTGAAGAGATAAGAAGCGAAAGAAGAAAGAAATGAGGAGTTCCCTGACAGAGGGTTCTTCTGATGATCAGTGAGGCAACCAGTTTTGATTCTTTCACTGCTTCTGGGATACAAATACTGAGTGGAAAACCCTCAACAATGCAGAGGAAGCAAGGAGTGGAGGAGTATATGCCAGGAAGAAGGCCAATGCACCAGGGGTGGATATGATCAGGTGAGCCATCAGCATTGCATAGGCTTTTTTCAAGATGCCAGATACCAGAAAGTGGTAGGGGAGTTTATGTTTCTTGTTCCTCCTTTTCAGCATGATATCCTTCTAAGATTGCAAGATAGAGAGCTTTGGGCTTTCTTTCATAATTTTCTGGATTAATTCTTTCAATTTGTTGCAGGTTGACATAAGGTCTCCATCCTTGCTAGCTTGCCAGTCCTGGACCCACAGTTTCAGTTCTGGGTATGTGTCAAAGTGTTCACATTGTTTAGAAAGTAGGTTATATCAAGGTGGTGTTGAGAAGTAGATCACTGGAAACAGTATGGGGGTATAGATGAGGCTTCCCAGAAGTCAGGGTGAAAGGGCAGTAATTGTGTCTTGCTGGTCTATAATCCATGGCTAGGCTGAGGAGGGGGTGGACAGGATTTCTTTTGTGCACTTAATGATCCAGGATGGGTCCACTTCACCTGTCGATGTTGGTGACAAGGGGGTCATCAGATTAACCACTGTCATGTTTTTATTGAGTTCCATATCCTGAGTATTGTTGCCTAAAGCAGTCATCTGTAAGAGTTTTAGTGAGGCAGGGATATTCAGGGAGGATGGGCTATACAGTTCTCCTTTGAAGTCCTCCATGCTAGAGTCAAGGTGCAAGATTTCTATGTGTCACCTTTTTTTGTCATGTCACCTTACTCCTCTTTGTTTCACTGGCCTCATGGACTGGGCTCACTCTCTCTGTTCCTCTTTCAGGATCATGAGCAGGTATGGCAGGTGCAATGGATGCCTTATTAGATACACATCCCATTTAAACCATCTTCCAGTGGTAGTAGTTGAGTTACCAGACATTGGCCCTGTGCCACATGTACATACCATTGATGAGCTCCTATTATGGCTGGCCACAAATAGCACCAATACCCACACCTCATATTAGCCTACTGGTACCACTAGAAGTGGCATGCTCTAGCACTTCCAGCACTAATTTTTTTATATTTTTATACTAATAACTCACAGCTGTAGCATCCAATTACTCCAGGACCACTTTCTATGAGCACTACTTATTTTTAGCCTCACTGTTGACACCTTGCCACATCTTGCCACTTGCACTCCAAGGCTATATATTTACATGGACACTTGGCATCAGTCAATCCAGAATAATGCTCTTAGCCAGTGGCAGTGCTTACAGGCTAGAATAATGAAGTATTTTCATGACAGATACCTGATAGC
>QGOA01001422.1:0-10611 GCA_003313075.1 Termitomyces sp. MG16
TACTTTACTGTAACTACAATTACTGACAGTAACATTACAGTATCATAACTGATATTGTATAGGTCCAAATTCTAACACCCGTTACCTAGTAAACTTGTCTTCATCTAGGTGTAGTGCCCCGCTTTTGTCAAGACTCCGCCGCTACCATCCACGTCAGCGCCTTGTGGTATGGATCAGGCTGTTGGGCCACATGGCCACATGGCCACCGTCACTTTGTCTTATCACACATATCACACCATCATCTTTGTATGCCTCCCCTTTGTTTATTTCATTTCTTTGTTACATACTTATATATATACTGCTACGTACATGGACGAACCCTCAGTCACTCATACTGGACTGAGGGTACGTCGACATATTTCTACACACAGATTAATTATACTAAAGTCGTACCTCTAGAATCGTATACTTACAGTCGGATATTAGGTGCTAAGTTCTAACAGGTTATGGGCCATTGTGGTGCTCCTTGAAACACCACACGACGAACTTTTTTTTTGCACCCACATATCACGTCTATCACACTTCAGGACCTACTCCCTGATCAATCAATCATCACCAGTTGATCCTATTCTTGTGCAACAGCTGAGGTCCCCTTGTTCTTTCTGTTGCCTTTTTTCGTAAAAATAATGCAACGAGTTCTACTTATCATCTCACTACTATGTCTCTCCTGCAGTCTGCTGACGCATCTTATCCACGTATCCATCCTGCTAAATTGAACGCTCATTGGCCAGCCTTGGAAACTCCATTTGATTGTGCCACTGGAGAATTCAGCAAGTGGTCCACTAAACTCGAGATCTTCCTTCAACAGAGCGGTCTCAATTGCTATATCTTTGCGCCGGTGACCAGGCCTGATCGCCTCATCGCACAACCTGACCCCAGCACCGAGCCCAATGCCTATGCCAACTGGTTATCCAACAATGACTTGATCATCAGCGTCATTTGCGCCGCAGTATCAGATGCGGAACAGGAGGGTTTAGCCACAGACGGCACAGCCAAGGAGTGCTACAATGCACTGAAGTCTTGAGCTCATCGTGAGGGACCAGTCAAACAGGTCACTTTGATCCGTGAGGCCCTGTCCACTTACACCCCCGTTTCTGAGCCAATCAAGAATACTGCACGGAGGATTTGTGAACTCATTCATAGAGCCTTTGCCATTGGTGATATAGATAAGGATCTTCTCAAATGCATCGCTTTACTGAATTCTATCAACAACAAATCGTTTGAATCAGTCCAGACCCAAGTTTCTCGGAGACTCGCCGACTCTACCAAAGATAGAGTGTACACTTCCACCAACATTCAGAAGCTTTTCCAAACCATCAACAGCCTCGCCTCTCTTTTGAGACCCCCTTCCGACACCGCCTTAGTTGCCAAATCTTCCACTCGCTCTCACAATCATGGTCCAAATTTCCTGTGCTGCGAGATATGTTATCAACTTGGCCTTAACTGCCGAGGACACACCAAAGCCTGGTGCATAAAGCCAGGAAGAGGAATGGCCGGCAAGACTATTGAGGAGTCAAAGGCTGCACGCCTAGCAGCGCGAGGAGGAGGTACTAAGTCAGGAGGAGGGAATAACAAGTCGGGAGGAGGATTGAATACAAAGACCAGTATCACAGTCAAAGGACTTGATGGACAAGCATACGTCATTGACACATCACACCTTCAGAAAATCCAGGTCAACAACACAAAAACAGACTCCACAGAGTTCACCGGCGTTGCATCATCTGTCCCCCACATCAATTCTACTGACTTCTTTGAGTATGAATGATTCATGGCTATTGAAAGTGACGTAAATGATTATGGTAACAATCTCCAAGTATCCATCGACTGGGGGGACAATGTCGCTAAAGACTGTGAAACCATTTTCACAACTACAGTCATCACCCCTCTCAACCAGATCGATCGCACCTCGCTAGTTTCCCTCAACAAAAAACCCTTCTACCTTGATTCAGGGGCTACGGTAAATATCTCCCCATGTAGATCCAACTTCGTCACCTTACAAGCAATACCACCTCAAGCAATCAAAGGCATAGGCGGTTCATCTATAGCAGCGATTGGCATCGGAAAAATACGACTTCACATACAAAACAAAGCTGAAATTGTCCTCGAAAACGCATTATACATTCCCACATCCACCGTACACCTTATATCTGTTTCCGCACTTGTCTCTGGTATGAATGCCTCCATCACCTTCACCAATGCAGGAGTCGCTATCCTCAACAGCAATAGTGGTACATTATTGGCATCTGGACCATTAATTCCTGGACGATGCTTATACATGCTTGATCTCCAGACCGCACTTGCTGAACACGCTCTCACCACTACACAACAACCAGTTAAACTCAACACCTGGCACTGGCGTCTCGGCCATGCTAACTACCAAGTCGTGGCTACTATGGCATGTGCAGGCATGCTCCCAGGTACACCATCCGCTTCACTCCCTGCACAACCAAAATGTGATGTTTGTACTCTTGGGAAACAGACAAAGACATTGGTTCTGAGAGTGTGGGAGGAAGGGTGGAGGGCTACTGAAAGGCTTATAATCATATGGATAGACTTAGCGGGTCCAATGCATGTCCAATCACGTACAGGCAATAGATATATTATGGACTTAGTTGACGACTACATGAATATGGCGTGGTCCATCCCTCTCAGATCCAAGAACAAAGCCTTGACAACACTACAGACCTGGGAACAAGCCAGAGAACTCGAGACTGGCAAAAGGGTGGGCATATTTCACATGGGGAATGATGGAGAGCTCAAGAGCCATGAAATGAACAGGTGGTTAAGCTCCATTGGGTCAAGACAGCAGTTCGGAGCTCCTTATACTTTGGCCCACATGGGCCGCATTGAACGTATGCATAGAACGCTACAAGGGAAGGCTAGGACCATGAGAATAGCCGCCAAATGTCCTGAGTCACTATGGGATGAGTTCTATCTTACTGCGTCCCATTTACACCAGAAAACACCTACTAAATCCTTAAAAGGAAGCACCCCATTTCAACTCTGGTATAATTGGCCACCCGACTACTCATACATGCGTGAAATAGGATGTCATGCATTTGTCCTGATCCAAAATGAGTACAACCCTAAGGTCAGTGCATGAAGTATAGAGTGCGTTCTTATTGGCTACGGACAGAACTCCAAGACCTATCGCTGCTACGACCCACAAACTCAGAAGATATACGAATTGTATCATGTAAGGTTCCTTGAGCAACACAATGGGCACCCAATTACCACAGAGCCCCCTAGCTCGACGCCAAGGATTACTGTGACACGGGATGAGCCAAGCACAATAAGTCAGGTCGAGAAACTGTTGACGAACGCTCCAACCACACTGGATGACGACAATGATGAGTACCCCATCATGCCTCCCCTACCAAACCTGCTCAATCGGGACGACAATGCTGGGCAACAAGGGGAAGATCCGCCACCACAAGCAACACTACTGAGAAGGTCTAGTCGCATACCTGTACCCATGGCAAAATCTCAGCCAGACAATCCCCCTGCAACATGTCTCAAATGCGCCGTCCAGGAGTCACGCAATGCCGCAGCTAGGATTCAAGCAGCGAGGACCGAACGTTGTCAAACTGTGATCAATGCAGAGCCAGATGAACGACAAGATCAAGCTCACAATGACGACTTGGTTCCCAACCCCCCTGACCTAGCAAACATTGCATCTATGAGCAAGATAGAACACCTACTGGCGCTCGCAGAATCCCAAGCCAATCCCATCAGCTTGGATCTGGGTGACAAACCGTTGACATGGCGGGAGGCACTGGAGTCATCTGACGCAGACAAGTGGAAAACGGCATATGAAGAGGAGCTACAATCGCTGAAGGATATGGGGGTATACAAACTTATACCTAGAGATCAAGTTCCACTAGGCCATAAAATTCGGAAGGGCAGGCCCGTGTTCAAAATCAAGCGTGATGAGACAGGCAGGGTCATACGATACAAAGTACACTTGGTGTTCAAAGAATTTGAACAAGTCTATGGAAAGGACTACACGAAAACGACCTCACCTACCGCCCGCATGGAATCATGGCAAATTCTTCTGCACATTGCCGCAATGAAGGGATGGGACGCCACCCAGATCAACGTCAAGACAGCCTTCTTGTACAGTATCCTACCTGAGGACAAAACTCAATACATGCAGCAGCCCGAGGGATTTGAAGAACCGAACAAACCAGACTGGGTGTGGTGCCTCATGCGTGGCCTCTATGGAATGAAGCAAGCTGGCTGTATATGGAACGCTACCGTCAACAAAAAGATGACTTCCTGGGGGTTTACTTGCCTAGCATGTGAGCCCTGTGTTTACTATAGAAAGAGGGACTTAGGTACAGTCATCACCGCACTGCACGTCGACAATTTCCTATCAATCGCCAGCACCAAGGCTGAAAATGATCACTTCAAAGCGCAAATGCAATCCGAATGGACGATTACTGATCTCGGCACGCCTAGATTTGTTGTAGGAATCTCTGTTGAGTGGGATCGCGATAAGGTCCTAGTCAGACTATGTTGGACCATACAGCCACCGTCGCTTTGTCCCCTGTCACACGTATCACACGCCACCTCCTCTCTTTTGATATCTTCCAGTCCTTTGTCCTATATTCTCTATATATATCGATACGTACACAGACCTACCCTCAGTCACTTATCTCAGACTGAGGGTACGTTATTATACCTACACTATTAACCGCATTGACTTATATTGTGCCTGTAGAACTATACTTACAAGTATACGTTAGGTATGACACAATATAGTCACTTATCTCAGACTGAGGAACTATACTTACAAGTATACGTTAGGTGTGATTTAGTTCTAATAGGTTATGGGCCATTGCGGTGCTGTCTGAACACTGCTCCTGACCACCGCACAATGGAACCTTTTTGCACCCACATATCACGTCTATCACTTCTTGGGACCTGACCCCCGATCGATTGATTACCTTCATATCAGTTGATCCTATTCCCACGCAACAGCTGAGATCTCTTTGTTCTCTATTGTCTTTCTCTCTTGAAAAATCACACGTCGGACTCTACTTCTCATCTGGTTCTCCTCGCCCCTATGACTGGCGGCCCTCCCATGTCTATCCTACAGACTAATGACGTGTCCTATCCGCGTATCTGTCCCGCTAAACTGAACGCCCACTGGCCGGCCTCAGAAACTCCTTTTGACCGCACCATGGGAGAATTCAGCAAGTGGTCCACCAAGCTGGAAATATTCCTTCAACAGAGCGGCCTCGACCAATATATCTTTGCTCCCTCAACTAGACCTGACCGTCTCATTGTGCAACCTAGCCCCAAAACCGAACCTAATGCATATGCCAACTGGCTCTCCAACAATGATCTAATAATCGGCGTTATACGGGCTGCAGTATCAGACGCTGAGCAGGAAGGTCTGGTCATGGACAGCACTGCTAAGGAATGCTACGATGCACTAAAGTCTCGAGTGCATCGTGAGGGACCGGTCAAGCAAGTCGCCCTAATCTGCGAGGCCTTATCCACGTATGTTCCTGTCTCTGAACCGATTGAGACTACCGCTCGGAAGATATGCGAGCTTGTGGACCGGGCCTTCGCCATCGGCGACATTGACAACGACTTGCTCAAGTGCATTGCGCTGCTAAATTCCATCAACAACAAATCTTTTGAATCAGTTCAGACCCAGGTATTCCGTGGACTTGCTGACTCAACCAAGGACAAAACCTACACCTCCACCGACATTTGCAAGCTCTTCCAGACTATCGACAGCCTCGCCACCCTTTCAAAACCCGGCTCTGACACTGCACTCATTGCCAAAGGCTCTGGTCACCCTCACAACCATGGCCCGAACTTCCCCTGCTGCGAGATCTGTTACCAGCTCAGGCTGACATGCTGTGGACACACCAAAGCGTGGTGTATAAAGCCAGGAGGAGGAATGGCCGGCAAGACGATTGAAGAATCAAAAGCTGCATGCCTAGCAGCGTGAGGAGGAGGGACAAAGACAGGAGGAGGGAATAACAAGACAGGAGGCACTAACGCCAAAACTGGCATAGCTGTGAAAGGACTTGATGGTCAAGCTTACATTGTGGACGCTTCTCACCTACAAAAAATCCAGATTGATGCCGCAAAGAACGATTCCACTGAATTTGCCGGCGTCGCATCATCTACCCCCCTAACCAACTCAACTGACTTCTTCAAGTACCAAGGATTTATGGCCGTCGAAGATGATCTGAATGACCTTGGCAATGAGCTTTGAGTATCAGTTGACTGGGGGGATGAAGCCACCCGAGACTGCGAGACCATCCTCGCCACCACAGTAATTGCCCCACTCAACCAAGCGGAACGCACCACACTGGTTTCCCTCAACGAGAAACCCTTCTACCTCGACTCCAGGGCCACAGTCCACATTTCCCCCTGTAGATCCGACTTCGTCACCCTCCAGGCCATTCCACCTCGGACAATCAGAGGCATAGGCAATTCATCTGTTGAAGCAATCGGTATCGGAAAAATACGACTCCACATACAAAACAAGACTGAGATAGTCCTTGAAAACGCACTGTATATTCCTGCCTCCACCGTACGTCTCATATCAGTCTCAGCACTTGTCTCGGGAATGAACGCATCCATTACCTTCACCAATCTGGGTGTAACCATCCTCGACAGCAATAGCGGCACACTCCTGGCCTCTGGACCACTGATCCCTGGACGACGCCTGTATACACTCGATCTCCAAACTGCGCTCGCCGAACATGCACTCACTGCCGCACAATACTCAATTAATCTCGACACTTGGCACTAGCGTCTTGGCCACACCAACTATCAGGTCGTGGCGACAATGGCACGTGCAGGCATGCTCCCAGGTATGCCATCCGCTTCACTCCCAGCACAGCCGAAATGTGACGTTTGTATTCTTGAGAAACAGACTAAAACATTGGTACCAAGGGTGCGGGAGGAAGGGCGGAGGGCTACTGAAAAACTCAAGATCGTGTGGATAGACTTAGCAGGTCCGATGCATGTCCAATCACGTACCAGTAATAAATACATTATGGACTTGGTCGATGATTATACGAACATGTCGTGGTCTATACCCCTTAAGTCAAAAAACAAAGCCTTCACAGCGCTGCAGAACTGGGAACGAGCCAAGGAACTTGAGACCGGCAAACGAGTTGGCATATACCGCACAGGAAACGATGGCGAACTCAAAAGTCACAAGATGGACAAATGGTTAAATGCTATGGGCACAACACAGCAATTTGGAGCTCCCTATACCTCCGCCCATATGGGTCGAGTCAAACGCATGCATAGGACTCTGCAAGGCAAAGCCAGAACCATGAGATTAGCAGCGAAATGTCCTGAATCCTTGTGGGATGAATTTTACCTCACTGCTTCTCACTTACACCAGAAAACACCGACAAAATCACTCAAAGGAAATACGCCGTTTCAACTCTGGTACGATCAACCCCCTGATTATTCATATATGCGTGAAATAGGCTGCCGTGCGTTCGTCCTGATCCAGAATGAGTATAACCCAAAGCTCAGTGCACGCAGCATAGAATGTGTCCTCATCGGCTATGGATCGAACTCAAAGACTTATCGTTGCTACGATCCACAGACTAAAAAAATATATGACTCATACCACATACGGTTCCTTGAGCGTCACGACGGATATCCAAATACACCCGAGGTCATAAGCCCACCATCAACATTGACTAAGACACAAGACGAGCCAAGAACAATTACGGAAGTGGAAAAGTTATCCACAGAAACTCCTATAGCGCCAGACGACTGTGAAGGCGAATATCCTCTCCCTCTACCTCCAACCCAAACCCCCCCAAGTGATCACGGCGTGCCCCAAGGCCATGACATCATTCTGCAACCAGCAATCCTGCGACGATCTACACGTATACCTGTGCTGACAGCTAGGTCTCAACCCGATAATCCCCCAGCTTCACGCCTCGAATGCACTGTCCAAGAATCATGAGATGCAGCAACCAGGATTCAGACAGCCAGGATCAAGCGCCGTGCAGCTGCGATAGCACAACTTGACGTGGAACCGGGTGAGCAGCAAGGTCAAGCACACAATCAAGATGCGCCTGCTGACCTTCCTGACCTAGCAAACCTCGCAACTGTGGACGAAATAGAGCACCTGCTTGCGCTTGCCGAATCACAGGCCAATCCCATCAGCCTGGACTTAGGCGACGAACCCTCTTCATGGTGGGAAGCGCAGGAATCGCCCGACGCACACAGATGGAAGGTGGCATACGAGGAGGAACTGAAATCGTTACGAGACATGGAAGTTTACAAGCTTATACCTCAAGACCAAGTCCCAGCAGGACACAAAATCCGGAAAGGTAGACCAGTATTCAAGATCAAGCAAGACGAAACCGGCAAGATTGTGCGGTATAAAGTACGACTCGTGTTCAAGGGGTTTGAACAAGTACACGGAAGGATTACATGAAAACTACCTCACCTACCGCGTGCATGGAATCATGGCGAATCCTCCTCCACATCGCTGCAGCAAAAGGCTGGGACGCCACCCAGATTGATGTCAAAATGGCCTTCTTATACGGCATCCTTCCAGAGGACGAAACCCAATATATGCAACAGCCCAAAGGGTTCGAGGAACCAGGTAGAGAAGGCTGGGTATGGTGCCTCATACGTGGTTTGTACGGCATGAAGCAGGCTGGCCGCATCTGGAACACCACGGTCAACGACAAGATGATCTCATGGGGGTTTACTCGCCTTGCATGTGAGTCATGCATCTACTATAGAAAAACGGACTCAGGCATAACGATCGCCGCACTCCACGTTGACGACTTTCTGTCCATCGCAAGCACCAAGGCCAAGAATGACCGCTTCAAGACGCAGATGCGATCTGAATGGATGATCACTGACTGAGGCGTACCCAAATTTGTCGTCGGCATCTCCGTCGAGTGGGATCGGGACAAATGCCTGGTTCAATTATCCCAGACGGCGCTAATCAACAAGGTCATACAGCAATTTGGACAGAAGGACGCGACACCACTTTCCCTCCCTCTTGATCTGGGCCTGAAACTACGTTGGATCGATTGCTCGACACTCTCACATGAAGAGCAACTTGCCCTGGATCACACCCCATACAGGTCACTCATGGGCTGCTTACTATACATGGCGATCTCGACTCGCCCTGACATAGCTTACGCCGTCCAACAGCTGACACAATTTGTCGACAACTACACAACCATACATTGGAACACCGCCATACGACTAGTCCGGTATCTCAAGGGTACTCGTGACCTGAAACTCACCCTTGGCGGCAACGGCGGTATACTCCACCTTACCGGGTTCACGGACTCTGGCTGGGCCAACTGCCCTGACACGAGACAGAGTATCAGTGGGTATGCTTGGAGTCTTGGTTCTGGCGCTATCTCGTGGGCCGCAAGAAAACAGAAGACGGTCGCAGCATCATCCTGCGAGGCTGAATACATGGCTGCCTTCAAAAGCGCGCAAGAGTGCATATGGCTATGTTCACTAATGAAGGGGATCGGCTACGGTAATATAGTGTCAGAACCAACACCCATTCTCTGCGACAATAATGCCGCCATCGACTTGTCAGAAGACCCCACGTTACATGCACGGGTCAAGCATGTAGATATCAAGTATCACTTTCTGTGGGAACGCGTTCAGTCTAACGAGCTATGCATACGCTATGTCAACACAAAGCACAATGTAGCGGACCTCTTCACCAAAGCCCTCGCTATCCCCCTGTTTACCCGTCTTCGCGCCTTACTCGGTCTTCGATAAATCGCCATAATCCCACGCGAGGAGGAGCACAAAGCCACAAAGCCTCCGGTGAGGAGGAGTGTTGGACCATACGGCCACCGTCGCTTTGTTCCCCGTCGTTGGACTATACGGCCACCGTCGCTTTGTCCCCCGTCACACGTATCACACGCCACCTCCTCTCTTTTGATATCTTCCAGTCCTTTGTCCTATATTCTCTATATATATCGATACGTACACAGACCTACCCTCAGTTACTTATCTCAGACTGAGGGTACGTCATTATACCTACACTATTAACCGCATTGACTTATATTGTGCCCGTAGAACTATACTTACAAGTATACGTCAGGTACGACACAATATAGTCACTTATCTCAGACTGAGGAACTATACTTACAAGTATACGTTAGGTGTGATTTAGTTCTAATAGACTATGCCAAACTGCACTGATTGATAAAATTGTACAGCAATTCGGCCAAAAGGACGCAAGTCCACTTTCCCTCCCCCTCGATCCAGGTTTGAAACTACGAAGAATCGATCGTTCTACGCTCTCATATGAAGAACAGCTCGTTCTGAATCGCACCCCATACAGGTCACTCGTTGGCTGTCTTCTATACGTTGCTATATCAACTCGCCCTGACATCGCTTACGCCGTTCAACAGCTGACACAATTTGTGGATAACTACGCAACGGTCCATTGGAACGCCGCAATAAGACTAGTGCGATACCTCAAAGGAACTCGCGATTTGAAACTCACCCTTGGCGGAAAGCTAAGTTCTAACACAGGCGGAGGACGAACGCTTGAATGCCGTTGTGATACGTGGCGGCGATCCCACTATTCGCGATACACGTCAAACTTTGACGAGG
>QGOA01001423.1:0-79979 GCA_003313075.1 Termitomyces sp. MG16
TCCAAAGTAACAGTGTATGCAATCAAGACTACCGAATACAACAGGGAGCTACACTATAAGTACTACAGGGCCGGGTCTCGGGGTTCCGGGATGTCTGGGATGGGTTCCGGGGGTCATTGAGTAGCGGCAGGGGCTGTATACCGGGATCGCGTGTGTGGGGCGCGCGATCAATTGGCGCAGATGGGGTCGTGATGCGTGATGCGCGATGTCCGGAGCGAGTTGCGTGATCTGATCGTTGATCGGGGCTGGGGGCGGCTGATGGCGGTCCTTGATGCGCGTGATGGCGGTGTCGGCGGTCGTGATGGCGGGGCGTGTTCTGTGGGGTTGGAGGGAGGGTCCCGGAGGGTGTTCCGGGGGTGTCCCGGGGTGGGCCCGGAGGGGAGGGGTCGTGACATAACTCCATCTTAATGGGGACTAATGGTGTGTTTTTATACGGGTGCATTTTTGCTCTACATGTACATCGTACTAACCTGTAGTAAGCGCCTGTGGTAGTTGATCCAACCTACTCAATTTTCAGTATTGTGTGGAGTGGCAGGTTTGACTCCCCTAGTCCACCATAATGACGTATAATGGTGTCTTTTTATACTGCTGCATTTTTGCACTACATGTAAACTGTACTGATTTTTGGTAAGGACCTGTGGTTCAATGGAATATTGATACATTGATATTTCATATTGTGCACAAGAGGTGGATTCAAATCCTGCTAGTGCACATTAGATGTGACTCAACTTCACTTTACTAATTGTTATTTACTGATTTTTGCACTACATGTATGCTGTACTGATTTTGGGTAAGGACCTGTGGTCCAATGGAATATTAATACATTGATATTTCATATTGTGCACAAGAGTCAGGTTTGAATTCCACTAGTGCATATCATTAGACATGACATAACTTCATTTTACTAATATATAATCCACAGAATGTCCTGTGGTCTAGCAGAATATTGTCAGTTTATGTTCAATGGATTCATAATGGATTTGTCAGCAGCACAATGGGACTGTCAAAAATGCAAAGTCGTCCGATGTATATGGCCCCTGAGGTCTGGGAAGTGTGATGTCTTCATAACAACCAGCTTGATTGAAAGGGCCAATCAGCCTATATTGACCATGTTTTGCTCTAGCACGAAATTCTTGTTCTGTTGAAATAAATTAACTATGATTACCAGTGCCAAATTATACTTACATTGTTGATACAATTCATTAATTTTTCTCTGATCCTCATGTCGAGTCATATGTATCTCATATTCCTCCTACTCCTGGACATTGTTACCAGTAGGTAGAGTTGGAGAAGGAGATTGTTGGAAGAGGAAAGACTGGATTTGAAAAGCTGTTGCATCAAAAAGCGGTGGAAGATTTTCTTTGTCATCAGTGTAGTACTTGATTGCAAGTAGTACTGATAGTTCTGGGGCTTGATGGTGTAGAATGTTACTTGCAATGCACACTGACTTGATGATGAAATTGATATATTATAATGTTGAAGGCTTTCAATAATCTTCCTGAAAGCAGAGGGTTCTCAACAAACTTCAGCCTAAGTGATTCACTCCCTGGGAACCACCGAGCCTTTGCCTATCAATTGCCTGTCTATTCTCTATTAAACTTGGGCTATTTATACTGTTTTTCTGGTGCACAGACCACTATCTACATATGACTCTTTGTTGTCAACTCCCCAGCCTCCAGAACATATTTGATAGTCCAATTTTCCTTTTGGGAGGCATGTTTTGGTGCCACTAGTTCCACCATTCCTCTGGATGTCTCTGATTGCCACTTCCCCATTTGCTTCAGCTCCATTTAGCATAATCCCATTCATAGATCCTTCTTTCTCCTTTTAGTGCTTCCCTGCATTCCATGCTTCTTTTCCTTTCCCCTTTCAGTCATATCAAATCAGGCATTGTCAGATCTGATCTTAATCTAGATCATTACAAATTGATCCCATTTTGTCACTTCTGCCAGCTCCCATGCTTCCCCTCCCATTACAGTGGTTGGACTATTGTTGAGTGGATAGCTTGAGCTGGTCCCTGCTCTTTGTTCTGTACTGTCTGTGTATTTATTAGGGTGTTTTTGGAGATATAATTTGTTGAGACTGCTACCAGGAGGCTTACAGTTTTCAGCCTTATGATTAAATGTTTATTTTGACTTCTGGTGCATGTTGTGTCTCTGACTGCTGGTACAGCGTCGTATCATCAGTTGCTATACGTCCGCTGCCCTGGACTTCCATTTGTCTGCCGTCACTGGCTGCCATGGTCTCCATCGCTGTTAGTCCTTCTGCTCCTTCACCAACAATAAGTAGAGGTGGCAAAGAGTCATCGTCCATCTCCTCTTTCACAGGAATGAACAAAGGAGGCAAAGATTTGTCTTCTATCTCCTCTTCCACAGGAATGAACAAAGGTGGCAAAGATTCGTCTTCCATCTCATCATCCGCCACAATGAATAAAGGAGGGATACCCTCTAAGTCAGGGTCACTAATAGATAGATTAGGGATATTCACCTGGTCGTCGTCAGTTTCCCCCAGCTCCATAAATGTCTGGCGGATATGAGCTGCTGGGATGGAAGGAAGTTGGGATGCTGATTGAACCACAACGCGAGAGTTTTCCATTGTAGGGCCATACACCAGTCCAGGTTTACTCTGACTGTAGAGGTGGTGGAAAGGATGTTGTGCATTTGAGGGTTCAATATGCATCAAGGATGGCCATCGGAGAAAGTTGACATCAGAGAGAGTGGTAAGATGGGCCATGGAGAGGCAGTCTTGAGGATCAGGCTGCTCACCATCAATACTGTTGGTATGGGACTTGATGCCTGTCAATTGGCCTATCCAAGCAGGATCCACAGACCTGGCAATGGAACTGACAATGGAAGCAGCAACAGACTTGCTGCCAGCAAACAGGCAGATCATATTGTTGGCTGTTGGCACATGTTCTGTCCTATCCAGCAACCACCACTTGTCTGGAGCTAGAAGCGTCTGCTAGTGGCCTCTGGCAGATCCACTACCTGCAAACACACAGAGCAAATCGTCTGGTGCTGGGATGGACACCAATCCATCAGATAGCAATGTCATGGGCAGCTGGTGGTTGCATGCCAAGAAGCTTTCAAGAGAGTGGAAGCCTTGCTGATGTACAAGAAGGCAATGCTCCAGCATTTCATTGCTTAAGACCTGAACATCCTCTCGGCCAATGTGGTTCCACCAATCACAGCCATACAGATTCCTGATAAGACCTTGATGGCCATCAACAAACTCCAGGATCTCTGTAGGCAAAGTTTGCTGATTTTGGAGAAGGAAAAATCAGCTCATGCTTTTGATAATGTCTGGGACATTGCAGACCACATTATTCAGTGATGCAGCCCCCAGATATGACAATACAAAGTTCTATGGCACACAGTCAGATCCTAATATATTTATACATTTTGAAGTTATCTTACCAACTCCTTGTCTAGATGCTGGATAATCCATGCCTCTTCCGCTTCAAGACTTGGCACAAGATTGCCAAATATGGAAAGGGCTGCAATGAGGCATGACTCAATGTAGTCAACAACCTCTTGCAAATTTTCTAGTACAGTGGCTTGGGACATGACATTGTGTGGTACAGAGGTAGATGCCATTGCACTCTTGCTTGTAGAAGCAGATACTGCTATGTATCAGATTTTTATGCCTTGAAAACAAAAGTGATTTTCAACAATTCCATTGCACATGACTGTCACAAATCCATTCCGATCATCTGCTGATGGCAGCAAGCTGCATTCATTAGTTCAATCCGTCTCTGCATCCATCACATCAATCCATCTCTGCATCTGTCATATCAATCCATCTCTGCATCTGCCATTTTCACAGCGGATCTCTTGCAGTTTGGGGGGGAATAAAATCAGGAAGCACCTACTTAAATTTATCAATTGCCATTGAGGCCAATTCTTGCCACATGGCCACCTTTTTGTGGGCATATGACTGGAGACCTCTTTTCTTCATTGACATACCACGCTTCGACCAAATATCTGCCTGGTTGAAGAAATACCGAACTGTCCACTCCATTTTACTTGTGACAAGCTGACATTCCTCTGTTCATCTGTTGCGTTGTGCTCTAACACGTAGATAATGAACACGATTAACTGAAGAGATATGTTCATGAATGGATGTAATGATAACGGAAATGTTAACAAGAGGACTCACATTCAGAAATAGTTGCAGATTCATTTTTTTTTTCTGCATCAGAATTAGAGTGCCATATCCAAGATACCTTGATCCTTGATGAACCAGGAATGTTGGGATCTTGTATAGCTGTGCTTGCATTCAAATCCGCTTTCTGTAGAACTGGATACTTTCTCTGAATGCTGGAGTCTGATCCCAGTCACAGCAGAGCACTGCGGCATCGTGCATAGGCACAAGCCTTCACCAGGATTGAGGCCTGGATTCTTTGAAGAAATGCCCCATGAGCTCGAGTTTTCACATTCTTGCTTGGGGTAACCCAGACAACATGAGAATATAAGAATGATTTCTCTGCAATGAATTCCCGAAGGGCTTGCAGGAGCCTTTCAATTTGAATCAAGCGCAGATTGCGCTCTATCATTGTTAATGGTGAGATATTACCCATGATCATAGATAGAAAGGAGATTTCAAAATCTTCTGGAACAACTACATCTGTTGGTCCAAGGTTATCTGCTGGCGATACCAGCAGATCCACTAGTTGTCCATCTTCTGTCATTTCATTGTCGTCAAAGGCTCTGGAAACTTCATCTGGTTCTAGGGGGGCAGTCCGCCTTCCACTAGCAATAAATCTGCTCCTGTCCTGAGAAGCAGCAAGGACATTGAGTCAAACCCTTAATAGTTCTCTTTCTGCCTTGATCTTTTGCTGATCATCATTGCTTGCATGCCAATTCAAATGGCAAACCTGGTCCTGAATTGCAATTCTGAGCTTCCAATTAGTGAAATAAGTTGGGCTATCAGCAATACAACTTACTGCTGCTCTTCAATGTCAAGGGCAAGTTGAATCCAGAAGAAATGAATATCCATTGCTGTAACATCCGTTGAGTGGTTTCCACTGTCTGCTGCCATTCAGTCTTCACTTGCACTATTGAAGGTCATTGTACGAGCTTTGAAAATATCCATTGCTTTACAGTTTCTCTCCTCTCTGAGCCTTTCTGTCTTAGCTATTCCAGCTTTCCCGCTTGTTAGTAAATCCATTGATATTCCAAAAACAATCTTTCTTATGCCCATGGACATGAAGAAGTCCTATTGCAAAGTCCATGAGTTGATTATCCAGCAGGACTTCTCCAGCCTTGGCAAGCCATTCAGAAAATTTGACACACCACTGGCATGCTATGTCATATACCAGTAGGAGATGCTGGATCCCATCTATGTTGGTCGTCTTAACTGCCCATGTGATGGAAAAGTCTGTGTAAACCTGGTCTTCACCATGGGTCAAGTTTGTTACACTATTAGGAGCAAAGCAGCCATGCTGTGTACATGCCGCTGCAACAATACCAGTAATGTTGCATGACTTGTTCATCATCAGGGCCTTTTCAATAGCTTTGAATGTGTTTTCACAAGTGGCTTCCTGGACAGACAGAGGTCCAGCAGATGGCCAACGGACAGGATTGAATTGATGAGCGGATGGCAGACAGGTGGAGTTAAAGAATGTTACTCACCGTTGGCTGTTCCTTTGCACGCTTGAGAGTGGGTGAGCTCATCCCTTCTGGCCATTATATCACCACCTTCTGAATGCCATACATCATGAGCAGGATTAGAATGTTGGACGTGATCTGCCTTGAAGTTGCCATCCATCATTAAAGAACAATTGAACTTCCACCAGACAGGATCTTCTTCCCAGTTGGATGGAAGATTGACTCCTGGTTGGGGACAAGTTGAACAGAATATTGCAAGTTCACCACAGTCTGGCACTATGGGATGTCTCAATTCATCATGGCCAAAGCCTGCCCACTTCAACTTCTTCAGCCACCACCATAAATGAGAAATTCATCGTAGCTCGTGGTAAAGGTTATCTACCTTACCAGAAGATGCAATTGGAAAAGTTATTCTTGCAATTTTCTGCTAGTACTGGTAGGCGGATGCTTTGCACTCTAGATTTGTCAGACGGAAGTCTTCCAGCACAGCTGTTGTAAAATATGTTTGTGTCTGATCAAATGTACTGAGGACCAGCTGTGAGCAGATGGTATCCTCCACCAAGACATCCATCTCAGAACACTCATATGAAATAACAGTGATGTAGTGTACTCCAGTTGTGTGAACAATCCATTGTATTGAATTCCCAAAGCAATCATATTTGCCTATATGGAACCTGTTTGTGGCTGGCCAATCTTCTGGAATATCTTCTATTGGCACATTATTCTCTGATTCCTGTTGCTCTTCCTCTTCCATGATTTGATCAAGGCTGGCATCCTGAAGTCTGCTCAGAAAATCTGAAGTCATTGATGGATGTGCTGCCAGATGTCCCAGGTCACTATTTGCTGATGGAAGTTTCAACATCCAGTTGATATTCAAGTCGTAGAAACTCTTGCTCCTGAATGTCCTTTTTCTGCTCGTAGTCCTCAAGAGCCCTGACCCTGACCTTCCCTTGATGACAGTTTGCATGCAATGAATTGTGTTGGATATAGAAATACCCTACAGTATCCAACATATTCATTGGTTGGAAATACCTACCATTCCATACTTCAGGTCGGTGAAATAGGTTGGAGTTGTGCGTGCGGCAGAAACATCTGCAACAGAATATTCTTGACCCAATGCAATCACGGCATCGCCATTGTGTGAGGTAATGGTCAGAACAAGCAAGGCAATCAGTAACGTCATCCATTGATTCATGACCAAGCAATCCATTGAGCAACTGTAGAATATGGTTGATGAAGTCGTTAAGATAATCTGCCTGTGTCTATGTATGAACTTGAATAATTTGCTCTCAATAATAGCATACATTCAAATCACCTTTACATATCTTATAGATACAGGCATTGTATCATCTACATCATCTACCGTTGGATTATTGTCCAAGTGTGCAAAGTTATCATCATCTGCAAATGCTGCAGGTAGTGCACCAGTTACAATGGGAACAGGACCCAGTGGTAGCTGTTGTGTTATGAGGACTGGCAACCCTTGTGTGTTCTGAGTGAGTCATGTTCTTTCCTCAGCAAACGGGATGAGGTCCCTTTGCCTGATGACTGTTGTTTTTGGTTGCTTGCATTTCTTCAGAGAGTTCAGGTTCATGATCAAAATATCTATGGCCAGGACCTAGCCATTGTACTGGAGATCTAATGAGACTGCTCATCAATATTGGCAATATGCCCCAATTTGGATGGGCCAGATACCAGCAGACAGTGGACCCTATCCATTGAAGACAAACAGAATTCGTTTGTCATCAACAGACACTAAACAGAAATGTATATTTTATCATATGATCCTTTGGTTGAGAACTGTGTGGTTGCAGAAAATTATATTGTCTACAAACATGTCTGTCCTCCTGCAACTGCCTGAACCAATATTTTCACCAAAGAAAAGACAAGTGGAACTGATATTTACAGCGGAAGAAAAATCTATCTTGGAACTATACAAGAAACTCTACCGCTCCTCAACTACTCCTCAAGCTTGGACTGCTATCTTGAAGGATAAAATCCTAATGGATATCTTCAACTACTGGGCCACTAAGGAGACAGAGCCAAAGACAGGGGAAGAGTGGGCAGAGAGAATCAAAGTAGGTACAGCAACTCATTGCAAAGAACTAGACATTATTTGCTTGAATAGAAGGTTGTCTAGTATATTAAGAATTGCTGGCACCCTTATTACCAGCATAAAGATCCAAAGGTGCTCCTAAAAACTTCACTGTGAGATGTTGTCTGGCAGACAATGGCAAAGGAGATAAATGAGGAGATCCAGAACTTGTTGAGGGGTAAGGATCACAACGCCTCAGGATTGGATGCATTTGCACAATATAATGTGGCTGTCAAAAATGTTATGCATCAACTCACACTGCAGGAGGAAAGTTGTTTACAGAAGATGGCAGCAGAATGGAGTGAAAAAGGAAATCCACCAGAAATTCAGCGCAAGTTAGTACTTCTTCTGTCCCCCATCCGTCTTCTATTTGTTGTACATCTGTCCGCTTGATTCTGCTTTCTAATCATTGTCTCTCCAGGAAGGCCTTGATGGGATTGGTCAGTGGCAAGAGCAGAGGTGTCACCAGTGGGAACGGATATATCAGCAGTGGCAGGGGATTGGTCAGCAGTGGGGTCAGGAGTGGTTTCTTCCTCTTCAGTGATGGGTCCAAGTCCACTGTGCCCTGTTGGATGCACTGCTACATCATCCTGAGCTGACAGACTGGAGGGACAGGTAGAGATGTGAAGTCAACTCTGCAAAGTGTCAACCATATCCCGAATATGGTGGATCTGCTCCTCCATCCATCATGGGATGCAAGCGTCTCACCCGCACAAGAAACATTGGTTTGCAGGGTTTCTATGCGGCTACCGAGCATGTTGACCTGAGTCTGGTAGCAATGGAAGAAGTCCTCAATACACGGTAACCAGCTTGCCTCAGCCATGACAAACTCATCTTGCACCTGCTCCCCAACATTCTGCAATGCTTTCTGGAACCCATTCTCTATCCTGTCCAAATGGCTCTCCACCCCTGCTATTACACCAGCCACAATGTCCTCACTGTAACTAGACTCCATTGCCTGCTCCTTGCCCTTTCCCTTGACCAGAAGAGGATCTGCTGGGTGGTTGGAGGTCGACGGTTGGGATGGATGGACAGACAGTTTTGATGGTCCTGTGATTGGACTGGGTAGTTCATCTGCTAACTATTGGTTAGCTATTTGAGCAGGAAAAGAGTTTCATACCATCATCACTCTCAATAATCGTCACTGACTTCTTTCTCAGTGGTTTTTTCCCCTTTCTCTTGTTGCCAGGCTTGATGGTTTTCTTGACAATCGTCGGGCTGCCATGTTCATTTGCGAATGAGCTGGCAGAGATTGCATGCAGTGCCGCTCTTTGTCCTGACACACTGTAGCCACTTACTTGTGCAATATTGGCAAGGGGGGTTGATGTGCTGATCCTTGCAACGAGGTGCTGTCCTCAGATACCTGCCCAACAGCATCCCTCCAGTAATTTCCCCCTTTCGTATCCTACCCTCTTGTTCTTCCTCTTCCTCTTCCTCTTCATCCTTGTCCTCATCCTTGTCCTCCTGCTTCTTCTGTCAACAATAGGTACCAGGAGGATGTTGATCAATATAGGTCATTCATTTTGGCTTCTTGGGATTTGGTGACAGACCAGACAAATCTCCTGCCGCTGGAGGACTCGGTTGTTTTCTCTTCTTTGGAATTGGTGATGGATCAGACAAATCTCCTGCTGCTGGCCTATGACCTATCTGGTCTTCTCGTGCCAGTGTCATCAACGGACCAGCCTCAGTCAACAGATCAGGTCGTTCTCCACCCCCACTTGGTTCTTCCCCCCTTCTACTCCTCTGGGTCCATTTCTTTGCAGCATCCTTCAACCGCCTGGTCATATCCTTGTCAGAAAGCTTGCTCTGGAGTAGCGGGATAACTTTGTTGATGAAACTTCTCCTGGCATCAAGGAGGAGTTTCTTGTCATCCTTGACATCCCTAACCATGAACCACATGTCAATCTATAGGACGACTATTAGTGCATGTCTATTAGGCAGGAGTGCTTGTATCTTACCAGGTCCTTCTGCTGTGCTTTGAGTTGATGCAGGTCTCCTCTAAGAGCAAGATATAATACTTGAACATCTGTGTTAACGACCCATTGGTGGAGTTCTTCATTAGACATGGCCGATGGAGGATTAAAGAAACGGACGAGAACTTTACATAAAGCAAGTTCTGAAAATAGATATCATGTGACCCTGTTTAAATCACAAAAGAAGTTTGATTTATTGCTTGACAAAACCTTACTTTGTTTATCTTACAGTTTAGTAAATAACAATTAGCTAAGCAGGTTAAAAATTGCAAATGTCTTAATGTTTATTGCACTAAGCAGGAGTCGAACCCACCTACTGCAACACACAATGAACACCAATGAATAATATTCTACTAGACCATCAATGCTTACTGTACACTGCTATAGTCTGAATAGATATCATGTCACCCTGTTTAAATTAGGACCTTACTTTGTTTATCATACTGTGTAGTAAATAACAATTAGCTAAGCAGGTCAAAAATTCTAAACAGTTTGATATAAATGCACTAATAGGAATCGAACCCGCCTACTGCAAGACATAATAAAGATCAATGGATAATATTCCATTAGATCACCAATGCTTACCGTACCTGCTATGATGTAAATAAATATCAGTCTAATATTCTGTGTATAGTCAAAAATTCTTAAATTCAATGTTAATGCACTAGGAGGAGTTGAACCCACCTATTGCAAGATACAAGGAATACTAATTGGAAATATTGCACTACACCACAGACACTTCCATTCAAATTCTGTATGGGTCTGTTTGTGCACTACATGAACACCATCCTGACTTGTAGTAAGCGCCTGTGGTACAATGGAATATTCATAAATTGGTATTTCATATTGTGCACAAGAGGTGGGTTTGACTCCTGCTAGTTTACATTATATAATAGCAGCAGGCCGCTGACATCTGCTAGCATCATGAATTTAATCCATTGAAAACTCCAGAGATTTCTGCAGTGGCATAAGATGGACGAGTTTGCACGTGTGTTCATTCCAGTGCTCATGACCAGTTGATAATACACTGTGGCTAGCTACCTTTGTGCTGGTCTTTGTAAAAAAGGTAGCCAGCCCTGGTGTATCATTACTTATCATGTGTACTGGAATGATCTCATGTGTCAACTCCTCCATCCTATCCCGCTTCAGTAATTTCTAGAGTTTTGGTCAGATCAACTACCACAGGCACTTACTAGAGGTCAGTATGATGTACATGTAGAGCAAAAATGCACCCATATAAAAACACACCATTATTCCCATTAAAGTGGAGTAGGGGGAGTAGAACCTACCGCTGTACACAATATTGAATATCAATAAACAAATAATCCACTGAACTACTGGGACTGGTTGCACTGCTGACATCAGCTGGCTCACATGCTGATATCAGCTACCGTTCGCTACCATCCGCTAGCATGCCAGTGGACAGCGAACACTCATGCACCCTCTTCTGCCCTTCCACCTCTTTCTCCCCACCCCCATCCCTCCTCTGCCACTCCCCACACTCTCCAAGATGCCACTCCATATAGTGGACACCCATGCACCTCATTTTCTTCTCTCCTGCCCTGATGCTGGATGATGCTGAGGGTTTGCCGATGGATTTCTGTGGATGCTGACAGATACCAGTGGATATCTGGCGGATGCCGACAGATTTACGATGGATGCCAATGGATGCCAGCGGGTCACAATGGCTGCCAACGAACTCTGACGGATGCCAGCTGATGGCTACTAATGCCAACGCCCCTTTTAAGCCACAAAAACTCTTTTGGGAGGTATGCCACCCCCTTCCACCTCAAAAAATCCATATGGGAACCTGCAAAAACGTAGGTGGGCGTCTGTTCATTGTGTTATCCGATCTTTGAATCTATCTGTTAGTAACGGACCTGTGGTGCAACAGTTAAATGTGCGTTCCATTGCTGAAGGCTTTCCCAAGGCCAGGGGTTCGATTCCCT
Source organism: Termitomyces sp. MG16 (assembly GCA_003313075.1). Taxonomy (NCBI): domain Eukaryota; kingdom Fungi; phylum Basidiomycota; class Agaricomycetes; order Agaricales; family Lyophyllaceae; genus Termitomyces; species Termitomyces sp. MG16. The sequence continues at coordinate 11,627 of QGOA01001423.1, forward strand.
CCCACAGGCATATAGCAGGCAAGACAAAGTTACCTTTTTTCTTGGTCTAACCAGATCCTGTGGACCTGCGTAGGCCTCTGTGGATGTCCACTGGTGCCCTGCACAGGCCTGCGTGGGTCTGCATAGGTTTGAGTCCATTGACATACGTTTGCGTGAATGTCTGCTGGTGGCTTGCGTAGGCCTGCGTAGGTCTGCAGGGCCCTTTTGTGAATGTACACTGGCATCGGGAAGAGGAGAGGGAAGTGGGGAACCTTGAGGAGGGTTTATTCATGCTATGATGTCCGCCAATGGAGGAGGTTTTCACTCATGGGCTGATGCCTACCAGCAGCTGCTGATGCACATTGATGTCCGCTAGTGTCTGCTGGCATCTGCTGGGCATGTATGCACATGTGTGTGCCCACCTTTTATCAATCCACTAGACCATGTTATACAGCACATTGTGACACATCTGCAGCTCTGTATTCTACAGCATTGTGGGGACTGCTCCGCTCCAGTGTAGTGACTCTGCTGGACACGTATGGTATGGCACAAAGCAAGCTCCCATACAACGTATGATACGTACCGTTGTGATGCCCTACCCTGACTATAAACCAAACCATTGAGATAAGGACAATCTATTATATATAAATGAATAAACTAATAAGAAGATAATACTGACAACGCTGTAGTGCATGCACCATATGCATCACAAGTAGACTTCTCTACAGTGTATGATGGGCCGTTCCAATAAAACAATTGGTCAGAAGAACTGGCCATCATAGTTTTGAAATAATCCCATGCAGGCCCACTGCGTATACATTTGCACACTGCTGTCCAAACTGAAGAGGTACCCAGCCTCGCCTTGTATTCTCAACGCACGAGCGGCTCTCTTAAGTAGAACAAGCACGTGAGTGTGATGAGCCAAAACTACGGAGTAAATGGTCTGGAACGCATCATAACCATTTAAAAAATTACCAGGCCTACAAAAGGTATGACAGAGGAAGTACCAGTACACAATTTTGTGGGCTCTCGAGCAGTTTTTGATAGATGATTCAAATGTGCGAACATTTGTATTAAATGGGTAGTTCCAATTTATAAGAGCACTATGCAATTCAAAAGAATTGCACAGCGAGAAAATAGACAGTGCGCCTTCCCAGGTATCCCAATCCGGCACATGTTGATACTCCCAGTCTACAAGAAATTAAATATTTTTTTAAAAAAATAAAATAAATAAACTAAAAATTAGAAGTCAACATCATATGCTTATCTAGGTTGCCCTCAAAAAGTTTCGTTGTATACTGGTAGTAATGTGTGAGCATGCAAACCAGTACAGAATGAGAAGCCATTCTGTGATCAGTATTTGTGAGTATTTGACTACCTACAAAATGATGATATATCCCAATAACAGAATCAGCAAGAGTGGTGGCAAGATAATAATGACCTCCAATGCATATGGAAGGCACCGGTGTCATGACACAAAGTGGCATGTTAGGGTGCACGATACTATGGGATCAGTCAGATATTTTATGCAGCACCATAAGGGCACCACTCACAAAACATCACCAGGTTGCAATACAACCACTTCGGTATCCCACAAGTCAGCATTTGCCTCATGCATTACATATATATCCATAAAAATAGATATGGTAGTGAAATCCTCAAAAGACCTGGACTTTAGTCATGCAATGTACAATAACTTGAAGCCTGTTTCCACCCATAAGAAAGTACCATACCTGTTAGATACAATGTGCCAGTAATGATGGGCAGATCCGGTTGATGCTATTGCCCACCACATGTCAGATATCGGATAATTGTCAGAGGAGTTGCAGTACAAGGATTGACCATTTACTTGTGACCACACAAACCAATCACTGGACACAGATAAGATGGGAAATAGATTATGTACTGCAGGCATATTAAGAGCGCTCAGAGCCTGCAGTTCTGCAGACAAAATAGCAGCAAACATGTCAATGGGGAAATTATGTATATGTTGAGTATTTAGCGACATGAAATCTATCATATGTAAGTATATGTAATGGAACACAAGAATACACAAATAGGCATACTATGAATAGTAGTAACACTGTATATGTTGCAGACAGAGGTCAGTGTTGCACCGGTAAATCCGTTGTCTACATGGTCAATGTCTTTGATCAATATGGCAGCATGGTCAGTCAGATATTTAAAAATGCTGGTATTAGTGGGGTCCATCAGTTCATCCATAGAAGCAATCTTGATAAACATCGGTCTAGTCAACCTCATGGAGTGAGTAAAACCATTGCAAATCCTATTTTAACTGTAGGGTGTTCAGCAGCAGTTATGGATACAGATTACAGTACTTATATAGAACTTGGGAGTAAACCAACATGCATAGTTCATACCATGAATTGCATACTCAACAGGACTTTCACCCATCACGAATACAACGTCATCCAATACATTGATATCAGAATCGTTGAACTCCAAGTCCTGATGTCATACGTCATACAGTGAAATAACATAGTAATCACATATAACAGGTTATGTACAGTAACATCAAGAGTCAAATCAATGAGGACATAAGGAATGTGTTTAATAGGCCGTGTCCTGTCGATACCATCACCATACATATCTTCAATGTTTTTGGCGGTCTTGCATGCTTGTCTTTTCCTTTTGAAAGAAGGAATAGATGGCCAATTACTTGGTTTATCAGATCTTTGTGACTGCACCATCAATACATTACTTTTGGGAACCGAAACCACAGGTTCTTCATCCAATGCAGTAATAAGGTTGTTAGAGGATGACGGATTGATGCCAGAGATATCAAGTATGTTTTAATCATCATTAATAGCATCATCTCTACCAAGTGCATATTTTCTATCAATATCAACATTGGTGGGCCCATCAGAAGGAGAAACATCCTGATCATTAAGAGAATATGGAGGAGGAGACACGAAAAATGGACGGCTGTCTGCCGCATCATGCCCACCAAGTTGTCCAGTTTTGTTTGTTGACTTGCTCATATTGTTACTGCCAGCATTGACATCATCATTGAATGGATTGTTGGTAGTATCTCAAAAAGGTGACATATGTGTCCTACAAGTATTGCAAGAATTGTCATCATCGATAGGTGGATGATATGGATTACTACCAGCAGATCGAGAATGATACACCTCTTTATCACAAAGCCCATTGTTATTGAACTCATTATCATATGTAACTGCAGACAAACAGGAATCATTGGGCATAGAGACGTCAGTACCAGAGGCGCTTCCAGTTAGTAAAGTCAGGAGTAAAGAATTGTCAGGAAAAAGTAAAATATCGGAATATACCACCATATTGAGCTGATCAATTACATTGGATGGCAAAGATAGGATAGCAGGAACATGTGAAGACCCATTAACAAGGTTCAGCCAATGAGGCGTGGCATCCCTCACCACATCCCTCACCACCCCCTCTAGATGTTGAAATGCAGATCTGAGTTCCTGCAGGAGGTCTCCCCCAGAGCTGCAGAAAACAACACCTTCCACAACATCTGACCCGCTTCTACTACAGCAAGAGATTGTTCTAGCCCTTTTATGTGATTCCATAACTACCACATTAACAATACAATTAACTATCAATATGGCATGCGAGAGAATGATTACATCTTAAACACTGTTTTCTTCATGCCCACTTCATTATACTCATGAGGATTGAGTAACATGAGAAGCGATATGGCCAACGCAATATACAAAGAATTATGAAGAACAGTTGTGCAACCTTGAGGAGCTGAACCATGAACTTGATAAATATGTGTGAGCCCAGACTGGTCATTCTCTGACCTGTAGTATCAAAATCTAAGATGTAAATAACAATTAAACCAAAAAGTATTGTACTCAGAAACTATCATACTCTCAATGGACTCGATGTCCGTAGGCAGAAATAAATTTTCCTGATATGAGCACCAATATTTTCAGCATTAATAATACACATACAATATAGATATTAATGTACCTTAAGAAGACATCCCAAATGCAGGGCTGCAGAGGTCAAGTTGATGAGTGTAGTGACAACATTTTTTTTCCAACATGCCAAGCAAGACTTGAGTATAAACGAATCAAGGGACCGCCTTCTGATAAATAATATGCAGAAGAGTCAAATTGTTTATCTCTACACGCCTTGGATCGAAGTGCACATATATGAGAGTTTAGGACGTTCTGGGATCTCTCCAGTAGAGCAGGAATATTATTAAGGCTTTCCATAGGCTAGGTAATATATAAAATATTGTACTTGACCAATTGATAAAAGCCAATAGAAACAATGACATGTACTGCTTTGTGGTTGTCAACTATGGAACCAGATGAAGAGGGTCTCTGAATAGCCTCCCCATTCATCATCTCAAATATGTCCACCACACAATAGGCCATGAGAATCCAAAATCGAGCATCTGTCAGGATCTTTTCAGGTATTATAAGTATATCATCTCCCACCATAAGAGTGCAAAACAGAGAATACTGATCATCCTTGCAGGCAGGAGAAACTGTAGCTTCCTCTGTAATTATCTGGCTAATAAGTTGCTACAAAACAACAACAGCATGTACTTATAGTATTATCAACAATAAATGAGTTGACAATGTTCACACATGTGGATTGCTGTGTCTTGTCCATAGCAGGTAGCAAGATCTCCGTCCAATAGCAGCACATCAGTGAACTAGGAACAGAACACAAAAGCATTGTTTAATAAGTGAGAATGCAGGGAAGTCACAGACATATAACAAAAATATCAGAAAGTATGTGTGTATGTGGAGAGGGCAGGAGGGAGGACAAGATGGAGGTTTGGAGGTGTTAATGCGGCATATATATATATGTATAAAATAAAAAAGCAGCCAAAAACCAAAAGACAGGTCCAGTTTCCAAACGATTATTGTATACAGGCACTGGAAATAAATAAATAAAGAAGTCGATAAATAATGACACAAAATATACACCCGTCAATTTATAATTTATTACCGCCTTCATAGAATTCTTGAAATTTGGAGTCGGTATGATAGGAGCAGATTTGACAGAAAACATCAAATTGTCTGTAAGTACAGGAGGCTTTGAAAGAGCAGGCACTGAGTAGCCACCCACTACACAATGATGTCAACATGAAGGTATGCTACATGCAAGTTGAAAATTTACAGTTTTTAAAGGACACGCTCTTCCCTTCACCTCTGATTACAAAGGCTATTCTATAGCTTGAGTAAGAGCCCATGGGATCAGAACGCAAACCCAACGTGTTTCCAACATTGGCCATAGAACATAGAAATTCTTGCTAGAATGGCACAATCATCAATTGTTTCTATTTATAGGGGGACAAGTAACTGCCGACTTCTATGCTGGAATCAAAGAGATGAGAAGCAGATATAACACCAAACATGATGTCAATGCAAAAGGCATTACCTCCATGGTTTAAAGCAAGGCAACAAGATTTGGCAGTAAGATTATCAGGAAGTATGTGAGCTGAATGCACATATAAGCCATGTTTGACCCACAATAGGCCTCAAATGAAAGACCTATACATGTGTGTAATGACGATGCACATCAACAAGACAACAGACTGGTACATATTGCAACGCGGATACTATAAACAGACATACAGATAAGGAAGCATACTGTATGTAGTGGAAAACATAGGATTCTGTACATCCAGCTGCATAACCAGAAGATTAATAACCATAACAGTCGGATTAGTAGCACCGTCATATCTAACCAAAAAAAAAAAAATTCGGAATACAGAAATCAATCAAGCAAATAATAAGATACTACTCTTCAATATCATAGTGTTCACCAGCACCAACATTGACAGAATCATCATATTTAGTAGTGATGCCATGTACATAAGTACTGGCATCTTTCATAACACGACAATTTTTATTATCATCAGTACACTCTTGTTTGTCGGCGGAGGCAGCAAACACCAAGGATTCATTATCAGAATTGACACATGCAATTGGCGCACTGTCTGAGAAAACTAAGTCTGCTGTATCAGCTTCATCATTGGGTAATTCCAACAACTCAAAGCTACTCTTGTTGACTCCGTCATTGAATGTGTCTTTATCGATAATAGGTTCACTAGTGGCATAGAATTTGTCATCCAATGAATGGGCAGGCAATTTACAAATGCAAGATGTACCGATACTACAAATAAAAATAAAAATAAAAGACACAATGCATAAGCAGTATTTACAATAAATGTGAAAATAAAATACTGACACTTTTGGCAAACTATTGCTTTCTGCAAGAGATATGATGCTATTTCTGTTATCCGGGGAATTGTCAGACACCAAGTTATTGTCTGAATCAGCCTTTATGTTGGGAAGGACACATGTAGTTAATTTTGTGACCCCTGCAACCTGAGGTTTATCTGAAAGGGTGTGACTGCACCTGAAGATATACGAGAAACAACATTTTTAGGTAGGTCATACTACAAATAGTATAATCTGACTAACATAGTTCACCCAGTTGGAGTGGACAGTGTATCACTTGTACCAGCCAAAAGCTTCTCCAAGGCACATCTAAATAAACAGTATGCAGTCAACCAAATGTCAATAACATAATATTAGTATGCACATAATTGAGGACTCAATGCTTGAAGGGCCACTGGCCCTTTTCTTCTTTGGCAAAGGTGTACAGGGCATACTATCACTACAAATAATAAGCAATTATTGACATCAACACGATATACAAGGATGTACATATCACGGACTACACCAATTTTGTGCTTGAGTGAAGAAGAAGATGCAGAATCGGCGTCAACAGGCAAGTTGCCAACTAACACAGCTGCAAATATACTGATAGCACATGTCAAGGTTGTACATACAAATGATTACATAATGCATGCGTTCAATTGATCTGCATTCCTTAGTCAAATATATTAGTATAATAATGAGACGTAGGTAGGTAGATTGAAATTTACAAAGTTTGCAGCTGTTTGTACAAAGAACGTGTCATATCTTCCAGTTTATTTGTGGATTTCTTCAACTTTTTGTGTGGGGGCATGGTAGTATTAAATATAATGATGTATAAACAAATATAGGGACAGATATATAGATCAAAAGAGTTGAGAATAAGGAAGCCTGCAGCATGCAGGTTTTATGGTATCCCAGCAGACTAACAGACACATAAACATCAAAAGCAATGAGGGTCAAATAAACCAAATATACAAGCTAAATATAGGGTAAAAAATGTTTAAAACAAATAGAAATAGAAATAAAAATAAAAAGAAAAATAACAGAGAGTTAATGATGGGTTAAAAGCTTTGAGCCAGCCATTTGGAAGACAGATAAAGAACCATTAATCCATCCTTAGACGAATAAATCAATACAAATTGAACAACAATGCCTGCATCAGAAACCACCACTTCACACAAGCTCTACATGTGCCAGACCAGCAAGTCTGGACATAGAAAGGCGAAAAGGCAGAAACATCCGGATACTATGAGAAATGTAGCCATAACAGTGTAAGAAGTAAGGGATACCAATAGGCAAGCCAAATTGTCAATTTGAATTAGCCTTGTTCAATCCAATAGTAATAACAGTATAATATGTAGGTAATACGTAGGCAAACCAATCAGTCAGTTTGAATTAACTTATTTCAATTCTAAAAGATGTTAGAAGCAAAGTAACCCACTCAGTATTCAGGGAACAGACAATCTATAAGCCAAAATCAAATAAAATGATACAGCAGAATAAATATATTGATGTGGAAATGCACATGCTTCGAACTAAAAGGAAAAGGACACAGTCCTGTGGGACGTGAAAATCTATGGGAAAGAAGTTGTCTGTGAGACAGTTGGAGGATTAGCATATAGGGAGATCCAATAAATTGGGTCGATCTTATCATTTCCAAACACATTGAATAGGAGAGATAAAACATGTCCAAATCGCTAAGAAGCCAGACAGACAGTCGACCTATAAACATTGCCTCCATCAGACCAATGCAATGTGATATGAGAATAAGAAGCAATACAGATAGTTGACCCTGAAAAGTTGCTTATAATAGACGGCTGCCATCTGACACAAGACAGTATCAGCTTACCAGACATTCTGTAGTTTATCTTATCATCATATACACATATACAAAAATGGACAATGAGTACAACAAAAGCAATGCAAGTGTGTACTGAATGAAGCCTTTTAGAATTATAAAAAGATATTTAAACAGACATTAACATAGGAAGTACCTTGGAACAACATGTCAAGTATGACAAGCATTGGGAGGAAGCACGACTCCATAACATTCTTTAGATGAAATGAAAATATATATGTATTGTGTCCACACATAGAGTTAATGTCTTGTGAAGAACCCAGAATAGAAAAGTATGGTTGTCGTATGGCAGTACAAAAGCCCAAAAATATGGAAAATTCTACTAGCAGACCAGGATGGCAAGGTGACAAATGAGGAAGCAACATTCACGGTGTACAGTGCAATATCAGACATAGATCTGCCCCCGTTTAAGATAGGAGGATCTATAAAGTGAGCATTCAATGATGCTTCACATATTGAAGATAGCTAATAGGTATATAGTGAATTCAATCAGAAGTGTAAATACTTCAAACAGTCAATAAAACTAGATGGGCTTGGCACACAGCAGTTCAATGATGCCATGGCTGCAGCAAAGACAGTATACAAAGCATTTGACTGGGAGTTCAAAGAGGGCGAACTGGAAGAATAGTTAGAAGAAATGTCAGATGAAGAAAACAAGATATTGTATGCAAACAATAGGGTGTTTACATTCGCAAAAGACTCAGACAAATGAGAAGTTCACATTCTGTTTGAAAATGATAACGGATTGCTCAAAAAAATTGCACAAGGGGAGTTCAAGAGAACATCAGACAATGTTGTTGAGTACACACAAGCAAAAATAACACTGGAAGGAGATAAAACATAAGAATATATGGACAACAACCATAAAACATAGATGCTCACACAAATCAAAGGTTCAAGAGGATCTAACTGCAGACCTTCTGAATTGGCGATATAGTTGTGGTGCAAGTATCCTTTGCAGTTGTTCCATTGAGGAGAGGGAAGTACAAAATGTTAACAGTTTTGAGATCAATAATGCTGCTGGACAAAACATTTGTACTAGTGAGTGGCCATATAAACAATAAATGTATTATTCTTACTCTGACAATTACTAAGAAGAGGAAGGGGCAACCGCTCAAATGCAAAGACTACAAGCCAGTGAAAAGGAAGCTCCAAATGTATGAAGACAACAGAGAACCCTAACAGAGAGCTGGCAAGGTGGTTAGTACCAGCAATTTCAAGCAACAAATATTGAATTACATGAATATTGACAACTGATATCTTACAATGGCTTTGATACTACCTCTTGAGACATTTTTACTCAATGTGGTCCGTTATATTTTCACTGAGTTATTCTATTTCTCACATCTAGTCAATCGGTCGTCCCTGAATTGTGCTGCAAGCTCTCATCACCGTTCCCTCATTGCCTTTCTATATTAACCCAAGTACCAAGCACCCACATATACCACTGTCCATAGCTCCTAACATACAATTTACTACCACCCATATCATGTTGTGTCATTTGTTTGTTTTTTTTTGTTTTTTTTTTGTATTTTTCCCAGTTAATATAGTAATAAATAAGTATCATCATCAAAACAATATATTGTAATAAGTGTCATCACATCAAAATAATACCTCAATTATATAATCAACCATATAGACGAATGGTTTGGCAATACCTACCAAAGGGAATTATATGTATATATATGTTTTTTTTTGTTCTCCTATAATGCTTGATCAATGAATTATCTAAGTATGATACTTTTATAAACTGCAGACCAAGAAAGATTAAATATGACATTGACGGATAAATAGTTATATTACCTCAAACAATACATTAAGGTGAAAGCAATCTTACATGATGTTTTAGATTCAATTAGATGGTTTTGCACTCGAAAGAATGTAATAATATGGAATACATGTAGCAATCATGGAACTCATAGCTGTGCAGCAATTGTATACTTGAACAATGCACAGCTATATAACACGATTGGAATAAATAATTAAATACAGCTGTACATCTACAATGCTATCTACTTCCGCTACATGGTAGCTAAGGACATATTGGGTAGGAAACGTCTTGGTAGACCCACAGCTGAACAGTATAGGCATAACTAAAAGGATGCAAGAGGGGTAGCATCAAAAATCCAGTGAAGAAAGCTTGCCACTACCGCGAGCAAAATTCACTATTTACATAAAGGAAGAATTTGAAGGATAAGGCTATTATGATAAAAAGGGCCTGTTAGAATGCAACTAAGCCAGCAAGCAAGCGTTGGACCTGACCTCTGGTGGCTATATATCATTCAAATATACAATTGATACACAGCCACCATATGCATGAAATTACATGCTATTACTATATTTAAAATAAATAATTAAATAAATAATATAAGAATATATGTTTATGATTATAGTGGCATCACGTTCCATGTAGATCCGCTGAATGCTGAGCATCTTAGAATTGACCTTATATGTGATTGGTGATCTATTGTACTATTTGAGGCTTTGAAACGACACACTGTGTAGGTCTTACGCAGCTGGCAAGGAGTCTAAGTGAGTAATAACATTCCTATCCATCCTTTATGTTCATTTTTTATGATTTGTCTTGTATAAGCAGTGCATATGCCATTCACAACACATGAAACAATAAATGACAGAAATGCACTTGAAAAGATTAGTTAAAAATACATGAACTTTGTAGAGGACTCAAAATTATCTGTATAGACACAATACTCTTATTGTTACTTATGTACAAACTCAGGGTTTATTTTTATTTATTCATCTAAGCAATGTGGCAGTGGCTATGTATTCATAGCAGTAATAGAAGTAAAAACTTGATGCCATTATAACAAAAGGGTAGATAAGAAAAACATTTCAATCATCCCTTCTTCTTTGACTATGCTGCACCACTCTACCCCTAACCAACTGCTCCATGGCTACGCTACAAGAAGTGCCGTCTAGACAAGCAGCAGATAGCAGACTTTTACCAGCAGCATAAGTTTTTCCCAGCATGTTTGCATACTTACCTGGCATGCCCACTCAGAGATGACAGGCCGGTCTATGGGGTCAAGTTCATCAACACTGACATCTGACTCATTGGCACCAGAGAGGAGCACACAGATGACTGGCCCAAGCAGCTCAGTCCAATCAGCACCTGCTGCAAGCTTGTCGACACGTACTGAACAGCCTGTTCTTGGCCTTGGTCAGGTACAGATAGTCCTAGCAGCAAAGCGGATCCCTCAAGCTAAGGTGACATTGGAGCAATTTGCTGTGGCCAAAAACTGGCACCGTAGCTCTCCCACTTTCAAGTGGTGTCAGAACAAGGGTCCTGTAAGTGTTCTCTTGGCCCAGTTGCATGTCCTAACCATCACCAGTGCTCGTTATGCTCATGTTGAGGTGAACCATGTGAGTTTGAGGCGCCAGTGGCAAAATCTCACAAGAATAACTCCGTTTGTGTTTCTTGTCGAGCCTCGCACAAGGGATGCTCTGTGACTCAGGCATAGAAGGCATCTTGCATGAGCAAAGAACAGGGGTGGGACATGACCTCAGTGCTGAGCCAGTTGACTAGTGCATCCACATCGAGGGCCAAGGAGTTGGGTGGGGCACTGGCTGGGAGTTCATTAAGAAGAAGGAAAGCAAAGGCGTTGACTACATGGCAGGATAAGGAGAAGCGCAGAGCTTCACCTGCATCAACGGAGGAAGCACCAATGACTCAGCATGATAAGGAAAAGTGCCAAGCATCACCAGAGCCATACTTCAGGGAGGCAATGAATTCAGATTCAATATTATTTAATTGCATGCATGGACACATAAATACAAAGTCATTGAGTGCAGGTAATGTGCCCAGATCAAAGGGCATGGAGTCAAGTGGAGCGCAGCCTGAGGGTTCATCGAAGGCTGTGGGGTCAGTTGAGGTGCAGACTGAGGGTTCGTCATAAGAAGGAAGGGTGGAAGCATTGTCTCTGCAACAGGACAAGGAGAAGCGCTAAGCTTCAACCGAGTCAGTGGAGATAGTAGAATACAAGCATGCACAGAGGTCCTCAAGCTTGAACATGTCAGATATCTGTGAAATCCTCCCGATATCTGCCCAATCATCTATTGATGAGGAAATGCACCAGCATTTGCAGGAGGCCCTGGCAAATGAGTACCAGATACCCTTACAGCTGCACCACACATAAGAGGATCTTCAGCAGGAATGACGCACTTAGGAGGCCATGTGAGAAGAGCAGAATATGGCAATTTGTGACAAGGACAAAGCATTTGGAGACAGAGATGCTGCTTTAGTGGCACACATGGCTATCAAAAACAAGTTGGCTGGTTTGCAAGCGCAAGTAGAGCATATTGAGAATTGAGGGTTGGACAATGTGGTACCTGAGGCATCAGAGATAGAGGAGGTATGGCAGGCAATACAGCAAGTGGAGGCAGCACAGCCACATATTTTAAGGAGGAGGAACTGGCTATTGAACACGTTGGCATCGTCTCATGAAGATGTTATATGTAAGTGACCCTATGTCCCATATTATATACCTGATACATCTTCACGTCCAGGAGGGATGTGCAAGTACCAACTGTTATTGGATGGGAGTTTTTTGATGCTTTCCCTCATCCAGCAAGGGCTGCCCCAGCATATCCCACTAGAGATTATGCAAGGAATCAATCAGTTGGGAGGTCTGTTAGCAGTACACCAATGCAGGAACACAGTGACACCGGGAACTTGAATAGAAGTGGCAGTGAACACTGGCCAGCCCATGCTGACACGGAATGAAATAATTGCGATGGTAATATCAACTTTAGAAGAAGAAATGATGACAGCAGAGGCAGGTGAAGCAGCAGTGATAGCAGCAATGATGGACAGAGTAGCAGTGGCAACAGTGGCAATAGTTAAAGCAGCAGCAGCAGCGACAACAACCATGGGAGAGACAAAGGAGGAAGATGAGGTTAGGAGGAGGTCCCTATCGTAATTTCTTGCTCGCAAACCTAAATGTTGCATTGTATATGTCATACTGTATATGGTTGAACTTTGTATATAGTGTACTATCTATATAGATAGTGTACTATATTGGACTAACAGGCTATACATCAGAACGGTGTGATACCAATAATATTTCATTGCAGACGTTATAAGTGATTGGATGACTTGGACATGCTAATAATTAATTGTATTTAACATTCATTATATAAGCCTATATTATCACAATCAGCAATTTGAAGTATTAAACAGTGTAGGGGAATAACAAATTGTGATACTATGCTACTAATTAAGGCGTTTTGATAATCTTTTTACCTACTGCAATAAAGCTCAGTTAGCTGAATGTTGATGATCCAGGTTGGCATAAAGACATTATATACAAAAATATGAATAGTTGACTAGTAGTAAGCACTACTGGCACCCAATTGTATTTCCTTGGAAAAAAGTGAAAAGGAAACCTTTTATGCCATTTCCAATGTATCAATTTCTGATAGAAAAAGTCTTCAGACAAGGGAAATTTGCTGGTTTCTATTGTAAAATCTAGCTACAAAACAGGCAACAGATTTCTTTGACTCTTTTTTCATCAGAAACAGATTATGGCCTCAGTAGTGAAGTATTAATGTAATTATTAGCTGCACCAATACCAATGATTAATAAAAGGTCTTCTACTATTATTATGAAACTGTTCCACTAAAGACGTTTAATTGATCAGAGCTTTACTGACAATAGAGCAAAGACAATGTACTATTCAATGTTCTTCATGAGAAGTGTGCCTAAGGCTCCAATGATGGACGACACTGAACACCGCATAAACCCAGCAGCGTGTGTTTAGTCTTGATGTCCAGCTACAGGTATAGAATAGATAGATAGATATTCTACTAACTACAATAAAAAGAACTACAAATAGAATGTTTAGTATGAGGGTTTTGATATGCAGAAAGTGAACATACCTCTAGTCAAGCATGAAAATATTGGCCTTGACTATGCCCAGATCTACTTGATGAGGTATTGCTACATTGCTGCACTGCACATAACATTGAGCAAATTCAAACATCAAGAACACTTCACATACCAAATCCTTTTCACATGAAGTGAAATCAGGCTCGTTAGACTTGCAGCATACTATATGTTTGGTGACGATGAGCTTTGCGTTCCACTTGACCTCTTTTGAAGCATCTGAGTAAGTCCAAACTTCATCAAGCTGTTGATTTTCATGAGTATAGAATGCAGCAATGAGAATTCCTTGTCCATCATAAGCTTTCGTTGTAAGATGTTTCTGTTTGTCACAATGCGTATAGCTCCTGACTCAAGGTCAATGAACAAGCAAACCAAGAGGTCAAAACATACAGAAAAACAAAATGAGTGGGTCTGATATGATACAGCACATCTGAGTATCTCTCTGTCACCTGGAGAATCCCCTAACAAGGTATGGCATGCATCTTGATTTCAGAGAGGTGGTGGGAGAATATGTGAGGGTGTCACAATAGGATATTGCAGTAGTGCTCCATGTGGTAGTAAATTGAGGATAAAAGAACGTGTTGGATGTCTTTGAACATATGTCTTGCTAGTGCAAACAATAAAATCTCAGTCCGTAACAGCATTTGAAAATGCTGAAGTCCATAACATCATTATCTAAGCATCCCAGGAGCACTTGAGATTATGGCTCATCAACGCACAATGGCTACTTAAACAGCAAATGTCTTGCTAGAAAGGGTCATAGCATGCTGAGTTGTCTCTGCCATTATACTTAGAGGGAGGAGCACCACAAAGAGGCACACAAGAGAGCGGAGAAAGACACAAAGGAAGAAATAGTGGGACGATGTAGAGAAGCTTGGATTGGAGGAGACATCAAATTGAATAGTACACTTCTTAGTTTGGGGGAACGAAGCATATAAATACCTCTGCCGAAGTGAGGAGATACTTGGAATCATGATGTCAATGATATAGTAGTGGCGACCTGTATTTGTCATGAACACATCAATAAGGGATAGAAAAACAGCGACAGCAAACAACTACAAGAAAATGCATACGATTTGGAGTAGAGTCTGAAATAAGTAGTATGGGAATCCAAATCACTGTCAGAAGAGTCTAAATAAGAATATTTAACTTTGAGCATAGCCTGTTGTTGCTCTATGTTAAGCTGTGGCACATTAATAATTGGTTGTAATGATGGCTTATCATATAGCAGACTGTCAAAATCAGTAATTGCTATGATCTAGTAAATCAATGATTTGTTGTCATATATCTATTGCGCTGGATAACAGACCTCTCAGTGACAATAGATGTTCATTAGATAGTGGCAATATGCCAAATTGTTCAGGGGGTATCTTAGCCCTGGTATTCAGGGATCACTCTTCACAGAAGGCAGCTGAGAAAATAAGTCATAATGCATGTGTCTGCTCCAATATATAATTTTTGCGTGGCAGCTATTGTCTGCAATCTAATATCATGTCCTGTTGTGCTTGTACTAGGCAGGACATAGAAAGACTCGCAATTAGTCAACAAAATAGATCTATTTTTCAAAGACCGCTGGATATATAGGTTGACTGGATATTCAATACGTCTGGCAAGGAAAGAATGTCAGCCAAATGAAACATTGTTTGATTGGAACATTACGGACCAAGTGGGTATGGAGACTGTGGTAAAACAGACCCAACTGTAGCTACATTCTGGCATATGTAGATATCAAATATTAACATAGTAACGCTATAGAACAAATCACGTTAAAAAGGGAAGACATTATTCTCACACATATATGTAACTGTACAGACAAACTGTAGTATCACATGACATTAAAAATCGAAGACATTATTCCCATGCAGCTCTGTAACCATACAGACGTATGGTAGTATCACATGATGTTAAAAAGTGAAGACATTATTCCCATGCATACCTAGTCTACTGCTGACTAAGTAACCATACAGATGAATGGTAGTATCACATGATGTTAGAAATCAAAGACATTATTCCCACACATCTCTGTAACCATACAGACAAACGGTAGTATCACATGACATTAAAAATTGAAGACATTATTCCCACACATCTTTGTAATTGTACAGATGTACAATAGTATCACATGATGTTAAAAAGTGAAGACATTACTCTCATGCATATCTAGTTTACTGATGACTAAGTAACTATACAGACGAACATATATCACATGATGGTAAAAATCAAAGACATTATTCCTATACATATTGGTAACTGTACAGACAAATAGTAGTATCACATGACATTAAAAATTGAAGACATTATTCCCATGCTTACCTGAAAGAAGTAATGGCAACAACAACAAACACAGTCACATGACAGCAAAAACTGAAAACATTTTTCCCATACATAGTCCGCTGTACAGAAAAACCTTGATATATTGTAAATCTCAGAATTGAGAAGCATGAGCAGCACTTATGAGTTATGTTTAAACAACTCAGGAAGGCAAGCCTATACTTTAAATAGAAAAAATGTGAATTATATGCACTGAGTATAAATTGTTTAGATCATGTCATTGATGAGCAGAGTATACATCCAAATACTGATAAACTTGATCATATTTGAGAGTGGCATACTCTATGCACATATAACAACATTCAGCATTTTGTTGGGCTAGTGAACTATATTGGTAATTTCTTACCAGACATCACTGCCTATACTAAGCCATTAATGGCTATGATCCAGAATGGGTCCCCTTTTCACTAGAGACCACTGCATTAGTGGTGCTTTGAAATGATCAAGAACATCACAAAAATGCTGATTATATAGCTAATTGATCTACATATGAGGTGTAGGGGCCATGTTTGGCCAAGGAAAGACCTGGCAAATATGCTGGCTTGCAAAATTTATGTTCTGTAAGTTCACTGCTATATAGCAAGATTATGCAGTGCACAAGTTAAAAACACTCACAATTTTAGAAGCCCTCCTGAAATGGAAGGATAAGCTAGTAGAATATAAGATCCACATTATTACAAATCACAAAGTGCTTAAGTTCTTTAAAACTCAAGTGCATTTATCTCCATACTAAATTGCTAGATTGACTACATCACGGTGTAAAATTGAAAATTATGAGATGTTAAGATATGTTTGAAATCTATGCATATCAGCTATATCACACCATCATTCCAGCCAGATCTCCAGTTTTCATTATCTATGCCTATTCCACAGATATCATGTGTATTCTACCTAGATTCTAGTATCTCATAACAATATTGGCATATGCAGTGCACATACATATGAATGTGTGATATGTCAAGTTCTTCTTCTCTGAATATATCTGACCACTGAATTTGAATCCTGTCTTCATCATACCTTGTCAAAAGCCTAGGATCTACTGCAGCTAGCAGTAACAATCTTCGGTGACAAGACCAGCTATATGATGGCAACCATCTATTGAATTACCACAATACAAGGTATTGTGGCACCAACTACTACATGTTGTATAACTAGAAGACCAGCTATGTGCTGGCACCAACTATGTGCCTGGCTATAAGGCTATAACTATAAGACTAGCTATATGCTGGCACTGAGTCCACATTGACCACATCAACATCTTAAGCCACCGAGGAACCTTCCAATATTTAATCATGTACTGCTTCTGCACGTAAATTCTTTTGAAACCTCCTTGTATCGCTTTCTTTCTGTTCTGCTTTATCAAGTCAGACAATGTGTTTTCTTCAGACATCAATTCCTTGTTCCTCTCTCTCTCCCCCTCTTCATTGACACCAATTATTGCTTCCAGATTAGTTCTCAACAAGTACATTCAAGCAAGCAATATTTGATGAGGCCATAGAATATTGCAGTTTTATCTTGAGAAAAAATACAAGATTGTTGTGCAAATTGAAAGAAAGAATTCTCAACATTGATGTATGTCACTAGCTGAATTCCTGTCCACATGTACAATGCTCACTTCAATATTAATTTTGAACTCATAAAGGATACATGTGCATGTCTGAATTAGTCTATCCAGCTTTATGATACTGCATGCATACTAGTTCTATTCGGGAGAATGCCTTAAACATCACCAACAATAGCTAGCTATAGGTCTGACACATGTATATGTGATATGTAGTACTAGCTATAGTACTGTATAATATATATATATAATAGCTTTCAAAGAAATCCAATTTAAATTTGAGCTGTCTGTATAAATGTAGTAGGAGGTGTGGTAGCCAGATATATTGGGGGATTAAATTACAATACAGCATAATCTGAATAAGATTAGGCTGAACTCTATTTGTGATCTACTTGTATCTTGAACATTGGATCCATATTCCAATTTCTCATGATCTGGCTAGAATGTGGTGAAAATATATCCAGAATATGTGGAAACCAGAAACATCCTGCCTTTTAGTAATCTGCCATTGTAAGGGTGACTTCTAGAGGCTGTGGCTCAGTCACATAGCTGGCAGAGGGAGATCCAAAGTGTATTAGAGTATGTACTGACAATATCATAATAACTACTCATCTGGCAGAGGGAGATACAAAGAGAACCAGTCTAGGGATTCTCTATGCCAGGTTGGATGCTTCTGGGGCTTCTAAAATGTAGAAAATAACTGTACAGTACAACAAAACCTTAAAAACTCAAAAATTGACTAACCAAACAACTGTGCAAACAAGGCAGGAAAACCCTGGACTTTAGAAGTCAGAAAGGCAAACTCCAGCTTATATAAGCAGTCTGGAAGCGGTGCTGAAGGGCCCACACTTGTCTGACTGGTAGCTAAAGAACCAGAGCACCTCAAGGGCTGAGAGTGTTGAAAGAATAAAAACAGTAAAATGAAATAATGTCAGAAGAAATAAGAGAATGAATGAAGGGAGAGTAAAGAGATAAGGAGTGAGAAAAGGAAGAAATGAGGAGTCTCCTGACAGCCATTTTATGCAGTACATCTTGCAATATTAGTTTAATATCATTTATATGAAGAGTAAATTAAACAAAGTTGTGGACTGTCTGTCTTAATACTTCAAGAGTAATATACAAAATAATGTCTATGATGTGCACAACTATGTCCAAGCAGACAAGAGAATAGATCCTGAAGGCAAAGACTTGTCCTTGCATAAGTTCTATAAAATAAAAGAATGCATAGTTAAAATATATGCTATGCAAGTACAGAAATTGCATTGCAGCAAGCAACTGCAAGAACAACAGGAAGCTCAAGAGATTGAAGCTCAGATGCTGGTGAACCATAAGGCCTTTAAGGCACAGCAGGAAGAGAGGCAGGAAGTGCATTCTAGCAGAAAGCAAATAATGCTACAACATGCATTAAAATCACATGATTATCATTCTGCACCAACTGAAAGGGATGATGTGCAGTTTTGTGCATGTATCTAGCAAGGATACAGAGATTCTAAACTATACAAAGACACATCTACACTTTATGGTGAAGCATCAGCTCATTTATTTAACCAGACCCATAGAATCTAAGATTATCTGCATTTTTCAAGAGTGGTTGTTGATCACAACTATCTTGGATCAGGCTTACAAAGTAGTAGGCCATCTTAGAACTCAGAAAATGTTGAATTATGTGTGTTGCTAGTACTGATGGCTACAAATAGCCAAAGAGATGAGTCAGTTCTGCTCGACATGCAAGTTATGTCAATAGTTAAAAGTATCAATCTTGAAGCTGCTAAAGAAGCTTCATTTTTTCTCAATTTCTATAAAATTCTAGAACTCTATTGAGATGAATTTCATTGGTCTATTCTCTGAGTGAAAGAGTTTTAACTATCTGTGAGTAATAATCTGTTGAATGACCAATATAGTCTATCTCATTTCTGTGTAAATGACTATGACAGCCTTAGATTTGTCATGGATATATCTCAAAAAGATTGTAAGACTCCATGGATTGCTCAGCTCAATTGTTAATGATCAAGACTTTAAATTTACTTTTAAATGATAGAAGAAGCTGCAC
Organism: Termitomyces sp. MG16; assembly: GCA_003313075.1. Taxonomy (NCBI): domain Eukaryota; kingdom Fungi; phylum Basidiomycota; class Agaricomycetes; order Agaricales; family Lyophyllaceae; genus Termitomyces; species Termitomyces sp. MG16. Next base: position 31,502 of record QGOA01001423.1, read on the forward strand.
AAACTGCTTGGAGCAAAACTGCTTATGTCAACATTCTTTCATCTACAAATAGATAGATAAACTGTCACGACCCCTCCCCTCCGGGCCCACCCCGGGACACCCCCGGAACACCATCCGGGATCCTCCCTCCGACCCCACAGGACACGCCCCGCCATCACGACCACCGACACCGCCATCACACGCGTCAAGGACCGCCATCAGCCGCCACCAGCCCCGATCAACGATTGGATCACGCAACTCGTCCCCGGCCATCGCGCATCACGCATCACGGCTCCATCCGTGCCAATTAATCGCGCGCCCCACACGCGCGATCCCGGTATGCAGCCTCTGCCGCTACTCAATGACCCCCGGAACCCATCCCAGACATCCCGGAACCCCAAGACCCGGTCCCGTAGTACTTATAGCATAGTTCCCTGTTGTATTCGCTAGTCTTGATATTACATACTTTGCACAACTGTTACTTTGGATATTGCGTGCCCTCTGCTTGACTGGTACGCCTTGTTTGGTACGCTTTGACTGGCACGCCTTAGTATTCGCGTGCTCTAAGCTTTGGTACGCACTTCGCGACTCTTAAGTTACTAACTTGGTCTCGTCTTAGAACTTCCGGTTCACGACTCGACCCCCTCTAACTCCCAGCCACTCTCACCCAAAAACCCCGGACTCTAGTCCCTTATCCCGAGATTATTCCTGTCCTCGTCTTGAACCCCGGAGTCCTAGCCCCGGAGTTCCAGACACCCGAGTATTCGTAGATCAAGTCCGCATCGTAAGGGCGTTGCTTTCCCGGAAGGCCCCCAACTCAGCGGAACCTGACATAAACAAAACATGCAAATAGGAATATTACACAGATAATACAAGTCTTTGTGCATTCTGACCAGAAGGACTGAGTGGATATCTAAGATCCCCACTCATGAAATTTGTGATTAATGTGAGCATTTTAGAAACTACTGGGTATTTACCTTTTGAACGCAATAGTGGCTATATGCCATCAATAATTTGTGAACTTTGCACTGATAAAGTTATTCATATTGATTCAAGTAGTTTGCATACAATACACTGAGAAATCTAGCAAATGCATATGATGCAATTATAGAATTACATATATAGCAAATAAAACATGCAAATAATTGCAGGTGAGATGAATTAGATATCAAGAAAGAGAGCTTAGTCTACTTTTTAATAGAAAATTTAAATCTTCAAAAAACAGAGTGAGCAAGCTGTGTCCTAAGTAAATTGGACTATATAAAGTCATTGAAGCTAAATTTAGCATGTCTAATTATATGTTGAAACTGCCCCTTGTGCTTCAAGCATGCAAAATAGTATCCAAGTTCTATATGTTGTTGTTGCAACTATATCTGGCCAGTAGTAATGCACTGTTCCCTAATCATACAATACCAGAATCTTATGACTTTGAAACTGGTCATTCTTATATTTTAGGCCTTATCTGATGACTGTGCATGGCAAGCAATAGATCTAATCAGTAATAGTGCTGGTGGCAGCTGAAATGACAGCTGGCAAGCATTGACATGTGACATCACTCAATCAGCACAAGATACAGCTAGCCAATAACAGTGCTTATAAATTGGGAATAATGCTATTTACTCATGACAGATAGCTTGACATTTACTCTGATGTCTGACGTCTCTTGATGCCTCTCTCACAGTTAATTAGACAGCTTTCTTATTTCATTTCTCATTATTTAGTTTAATGCATGATGTTTAATTACATTGCTTACAGTTCACTACACCTTGGCAACCTTTAGCTACTTGGCAATGGTGAACTCAGTTTTTACTATACATATTTACCATTGTCATTAGTTATAAAACAGAACAGAGTATTCTGTTTATTCCTTAGTTTACCCCATAGTTCAGATTTCTTTTGCACTGACTAAGTTCATAGTTGCTAATTGTCTGAGCACTTCTAGCCTGCTTGCTGCAGTTATGCTTATAAAACCTATGCATCTTACACCTATGGCAGGCAATACATAGCTTAGTTGTTGCTAAGCTTCTAGTTCTCTTGCTGCACTCCTTATTGCAACTTACTCATATCTTTTTCTTCTTTTATTTAGACATACTTTGTCATTAGTGCACTTTTCTTACTAACCATCCTTACCAATTACCACTAAAACTTGCTGTTCAACTCATTTTCGACTTGTTCTTTAGGACCTGTCTAGGACTCCTTCAACACTTGGCATGTCCAATGCATTTTTCCTGGTTAGTAGCCATAAACTGTGTCTGCTACTGATCAACTTTTGGACATCATCACCATGTTATCTGGATGCTCTTCAAGTGCCCACATTAAGTAGTGTAGAGAGGCCCTGTATCATCTTATGAAGGTAGCTGCCTTCCCTGCAGGCTTGTATAGTAAATGTATGTTCAGCAATGACATTATTTGTGCTGCTGCCATAACACATCCTCTTGATTCTGATTAAAATTGGCATCAGGTCTGTGTTGATGATGCTCAAAAGTTAATTAGTGGCAGACACAGTTTATGGCTACTGACTAGAGAAAATGTGTTGGATGCGCTAGATGTTGAGGGAGTCCTGAGCAGGTCCTAGAAAACAAGTCAGAAACAAGTTGAATAGCAAGTTTTGATAGTAGTTGGTAAGAATAGTTAGTAATAAAAGTGCAGTAAAGAAAGTGTACTAATAATAAAGTGTGTTTAAATAAAAGAGGGAGAGGATATGAGTAAGTTGCAGCAAGAAGTGCAGCAAAAGAACTAGAAGCTTAGCAACAACTAACCTGCATATTGCCTGCTATAGGTACAAGGTTGTATAAATTTTATAAGTGTAATTGCAGCAAGCAGGCTAGAAGTGCTCAGACAATTAGCAACTATGAACTTAGTCAGTGCAAAAGAAATCTGAACTATAGGGTGAACTGAGGAGTAAATGAGGTACTCTGTTCTAATCTGTAACTAATAACAATAGTAAGTATTTATAGTAAAAACTGATTTTACTATTGCCAAGTAGCTAAGGGTTGCTAAGATGTAGTGAACTGTAAGCAATGTAATTAAACATCATGAATTAAACTAAATAATGAGAAATACAATAAGAAAGCTGTCTAACTGACTGAAGAAAGTGTGTCAAGAGACATCAGATATCAGAATAAACACCAAGCTGTCTGTCATGAGTAAATAGCATTATTTGCAATTCATAAGCACTGTTGTTAGCTAGCTGTGCCTCATGCTGATTGAGTGATGCTACCTATCAATGCTTGCTGGCAGCATGATGCCAGCTATTATTTCAGCTGCCACTGATGCTATCACTGATTGAATTTGTTGCTTGTTATGCATAGCTATCAGGTAAGGTCTAAAATGGATAAATTGTGTGTGCTAAGTTCAGAACAAGTATGGCAAGATGTCTGGAGCTGATGCTGAGCCTGCCATTGATGCACCTAGTCTGTGTGGGGTCCTATCAATGGAGACCATAGCAATAGTGCACTTCTTACTGAACTGGATATGTCCAGTAAGAGTGACAATTTATGGAATGCTAGATGAGATAGAGAAGAGGGAGAGGAGCAATGAAGCAGATATATAAGTCTATTCAGATGGGTCAGGACATGAAGAGAAGATCAAAGCAGCAGCTATACTATACAGGAGGTTTAGGAGGAAGATTAAGATGATGAGGAAGTGTTTGAAGGTCAGACAAGCTAGATATAGTTTTTGAAAGAAAATGCATAGGCCAGATGCTGGGCCTAGAGCTGTTGTAGAGAGAAATATAGAGGAGGCGCAGAATAATAGATGCAATAATTGGCATAAACAATCAAGCAGGAATGAGGGCTCTAGAGGCAACAAAAAGAGGCATGGCCAGATACTTAGTAGACAAAGTATTAGCTGGTGTGCAAAAAATCAGGCAGATGGATACATGTATTAGAATCAAGATATACTAGACCTCTGGGCACAGAGGCATCTCAGACAGCAAAAAAGCAGACAAAAAAGCTAAGAAAGCAGCAGCAAGCAATGAGATAGAGACTAAGAGACTGAGAATTTTGAGAAAACCTCTGGAGGCATCAAGAGCAGTGGTCCTAGCAGCATATAGAAAGATATAGAAAAAGGAGATAGAGCAACGTCTGAGAGACTCACTATAATTTAAGAGGATTTGGGCTATAGATCTAGCTGCACTACAGATAAAAGTAGCTATGCAGATTATATATGACTTACCCAGATGCCATGCCATCATTCTGATGCAGCTATATACTAGACAGCCTATAAGACAATATAAGCATTTAACAATATAATAAGCTTTATTAGAAAACACATACAAAACAAGTTAGATCAGTTGGAATTAACTAAGGAAGAAAAGAAGAAACTATATTTGATTTTACAAAAAGAAAAAAACTAAAACTTAAAAAATATAAGATTACTAAGACTAAATTCTATTCTAGAAAATTAGTAGAACTGATGTCTCAAAGAGTAAAAAGTATCATTGACTATGTAATCAGCAAAAGAAATAAGGACAAGTTTAATAATAGCAAGAAACTACAAATTATAAAAACTTGTAATTAGATTAACAGACATATTTTTTTAGATCATGTTTTTCAAAGGAAGGCCAACTAACTATGACAACTCCTGAGACAGTAGCAGCAATAATAAGCATAATAAATAAATTCTGTTCTTAGTAAATTGCAAGACACAGAAGTCTGAAGCTGATGACAATATTTTTAATTTAGAAAAGTTAAATTTCAAAGGATAAAGAAGCAGATACAAAGCAATCAAGCCTACATCTACTGAAAAGTATAATAGTAAATCTGATTCTTATAAGTATTTTAAATTTGTATCATAAAATGCTGCATATTGTGGAAAAAAAATAAATCTTTGCTATGAAATCAAGTATAAAAAATGTCTTACTTTTTGACAGAAATGCTTATAAGTTTTATCTCAAAAAAATTGCTATAGAAGAGTATAAATAAGATATTATCCACTTTATAAAAGAACTATTCGATTACTGCTTTTCTTTCAACTATCATATTAAAAAATAATAGAAACTTAAATAATTTTGTCAAGAAAATCTAAAAATACAACTTTATGCTGCCAAATTAGAAAAATATGTATCAAATAATTGAGTATGCTCACAAGAAAAAAAAATGTGGAAACTCTGGAGTAGCTTGCAACTATGAATTCAGTAAAAATTATTTGAAAATATAATACTCATAGAGATTAATCAAACTGTAACAAGTCTAATAAACCAAGCGATGATAAATTTTTACCAAAAGAAAATGCCAGAACTTACCACAAGTATCAAAGCTATAGCTTAAATCAAAAGTCACTTTGAGAAAACCTCAAAATTAAAGTTAGAAAATTTCAATAATTATAAAGCTAAGCCTATTTAGTTCATAAAAATAAAAATCATCTGATATAAAGCTAAAAAAAAAAGTAGTTTAAATGTAGAGAAAAAAGTGATCTTTTCAGTAATTATCTCAACAATAACAAAGTTAGTTTGACAAAAAATAGCTGTCTAGAGTATGAAGTAATAAAATTAGCTTTAACATAGCAGAGATAGAAAATTTAAGACAGATTAGCTAAGCTAAATTCAAAGTATCTAGAACTTTTATTCAAGTAGCAACAATTAGATTTAGAGATATAATTATAAAAAATGTGCTATATGAAAAACTCTATTGAAAAAAATATTAAAAGAAAATAGATTAAAATAAGTCTACTTATTATTAAAAATCAATTGAGAAGCTTACCACCAAATCATAGTACAAGATATTGAGCTTAAGAACTTTAATAAAAAGAAAAGGCTAAATGATTCCTATGCATTGAAAGCTATATATTTGCTAAACTTTAAACAAAAATAAAAAGTCACTCAAAAGGCAAAAATGCTTTTTTATATTCAAAATTTCTAATATTTAATACATCATATACAATAAAATGTTTTTGACAAATAATAAATTAGAAATTGATAAAACCCTGGTAATAAGTGAGCAAAACATTGTATCATACTATGCAAAAATGTGGGCTTGAGAAAAAAAAACAAGCATATAGTATTATTGATATATAATCGCATAATAGAATATTGTTAAATAGCAAATTGACAAAGAGAGAAGAGTTTAATTTGATGTTGTAGTATTGCAAGTAAGTTTGGAAAACTGCTTGTGCTATAAGAAGCCAATACTGTAAATTCTAAATAAACTTTAAAAATTTAAAAATAGATCAGCTTAAAAGAATTGAAAGTATGGTCAAAGAAAACTAGGAAAAAAAGTTTAAGATCTTGATAACTGATCCTATAACATATATTGAAAAATTGGATATTTATGCAATACAATCTAAGAAAGAGTCAACTAAAGCAAAGTTGATGATTGAATGCAACACATCCATACTCTGAGACTTATCTTAGATAATAACTCAGCTGTAGTAGAAATACTAATTAATAGACAACCAATAAGAGCATTTATGGACTTAGGATCATTAGGTGATTTTGTCTTGACTACTTTAGTAGATTTACTAAAGTTAAGAAAGAAGGATTTAACATTATCTTTAAATATACAAATAGCTATCTAGGGCTTATAATTTAAGATAAACATTAATAAAAAAAGAAGGTTTAATATAATAAATCTGTCTAGATATGATATAATTTTAAGAATGCTCTAATTCTTCTAGTATAAAGTTTTAGTTGAGCTCAATCTAATAGGGGTAGTCATTAGCAGTAGTAAATTAGTAAAAATAAAGAAAACTAGTATTTAAACACTTGCTTCTTATACTTTGAGGATATATGAAGATCGAATTAAAAAAATTAAAAGACAATTAATAGATTATATACAACTTGTTTATAAAAAAGCATCCAATATCTTTCTGTCTTTACTCCAAGCCATCAACTATAAGATTCTAATAATCAACAAAAGTAAGATATCTTTTTAAAAACTGTTTAAATGCTTTGAAGCATTATTACTATAGTAGATAGAAAAAAAAACATATATCTAAAAATAAAAAAATAAAAAATTACTTCTAAAAGAAGCTCTGTACCAATGCTCTGTATACCAAAATCCAGGATATCTTTTTCATTACAAACAGTAGTAAACCTGCAAAAGCAAAACTATAATATGAGGAAAATAAGCTTTCTACTGTCAGATATAAAAGAAATTTTGCATAGAGCTTCTTGAGCTAAATATCAATTGTTAATTGATAAATAAAATATCTATGAACAGATTGGAATCATATTTGAGCATAATTATTAAACAACAGTCAACATACTTAGCAGGATTATAGTTAGTTATATAGTTCAGCAAGGTAATTGCAATATTTTGACAATATATCAGGCTTTAATAAATTATCTGTTTGCTGAATACATTGGATAATAAATGTATATTTATCTCAATGCTAGTATTGAAAAGCATATGAAACATGTAAAAATAATTATTGATATATTGCAAAAAGAAAGACTTTACCTCAATAAGTTCAAATTAAAGCTAATAAGCAACAGCATTAAAATACTGAGATAAATCATGGACAATAATGAGATCAGGATAGATTCTGACAAGGTAAATATATTGATCTTATAGAAGATGTTTATCAACTATGATATGTTAAAGATATTCTTAAAAGTAGCAAAATACTTAGCTAATAATATTGATTAAATCTGCATACCTAAAAATACTTCATAATTTAACTAGTGATAGTATGTTTCTATTCTTAATTAATCAATATAAAAACCATTATTGAATGCGTTTTGATTACAAAAACAATGTGCTAAAAAATATTGTGACAGATAGATGCATAACTAGCATTAGCAAAGTTGTTAGTTAGGAAAATAACTGAAAAAATACCAAGGTAGTAGCTTTTTATTTAGCTAAATTAAATGCTACACAACAAAACAATTCTATGCATGAAATAAAATTGTTAGCAAATGTAAAAACTATGATGAGATATTAGGATATACTGTATAAGCTCAGGTTTTGCTAATATACTGACCGTAAAAAACTGATTTATCTTCTTGTTAGCAAGGCAGACTAAATAAATAAAGAAGTTATCAGTATTTAACTTTGAAACTATTTATATATCAGGAGCAAAAAATATCTTGTCTAATATCTTGTCTTGTATATATTCTAATGAAGCTCTTGGAACTATATGCTTAAGATTGGAAAACACTGAGTATAATAAATATACTTCTCTCTGTCTCATGTCATAACTTAGGGAGGAGGTATTGGCTACAGATTGGAAGTAAGAGACAGCTCAGGTGTTGACAATGTTTTGTCCATCTTGCCAAAAACACATTGACAGGTATTCTGATAGTAGTGAGCAAGGTATGAATAAAAATTGAAGAGCTGGCATTTTAGGATAAATTAAAAAACGTGGATGCAAGAATGAAGAGACATTTTGAAGCATAGTTTCTGTCAAACTTGCCACCTGCCAATGAGCTGCTATCAAGTGTCTATCACCAGATTCAAGTCAAACTTCTTACAAAAATCATGGTTGCTTAAGAGTACTCCTGTCCATGTAAGTTTTGGGAGGGATAGAAGATATTGATTCATCAACATGCAGCAGCAGGCTGTATCTTACCCTCATTCTCACAGTATATGAGTTCATCATTTGTGATACCCAAGTGTATCCAACTCTCATTCTCACAGTACATGAGTTCATCATTTGTAATATCCAAGTCAGATTCCATGGTACTTCCAAGATAGGTAAATGACTATCATCAGCTAAATGCAAGCATGATTCTGAATAATTTACTCTTACCAAGAATAGATGATATATTGGCAAATTGCATATGTCCAGATACTCAGTTCTGGAAAAAAATTGACTTAACAAACACCTTCTTCCAAATGTTGATGCATTCAGATGATATCAAATATATAGCCACCTTAATGTCTTTTGGGCTGTGAGAATAGGTTGTCATGTCTATGGAATTACAAAATGCACCAGCCACCCAACAACGTTAGTCACCCTAGCATTGCACAAATATATTAGAAAGATTTGTTATATATATCTTGACAATATTATCATATGGTGCAAAACCATTGCAGAGCATAACAAAAATATGGCTAAAATTCTAGAAGCTTTGAGAGAGGCCCAATTGTATTGTTTATTGAAGAAAAGTAACTTGTTCTGCATGAAAATCAATTTTTTTGGACATCATATCTTATAAAGAAGTATTGAAGCTGATAAATCTAAAGTGGAAAAGATTCTGGCCTGGCCAGTATTCTGAAAAGCCAAGCATATACAGCAGTTTCTAGGGCTAGTATGGTATATTGCTAGTTTTTTACTTGTCTTTACAGAACATATATTGGTTCTAACCCCATTAATCTGAAAAGAGTGTAATAAAGCATTCCCAAGATAGACTTCTGAATATAATAAAGTGTTTAACAGAATTAAAACCTTGCTAATAGAGAGAGACTGCTTGACAATGATTGACCATGAACATCCAGGTTCGAGAAAAATCTTTGTTATATGTGATGCAAGTAAAAGAAAGACAGGGGCAGTATTATCCTTTGAGAAAACTTGGGAGACAGTATGTTTTGTTGCCTTCAATTCAAGACAGATGACTCCAACTAAAAGAAACTATTTGACACATGAACATGAAATGTTGGCTATTGTCAGAGCCTTGCATAAGTAGAGAACAGATTTATTGGGCTCTTCATTTGAGATCTACACAGATTATAAAATATTACAGAACTTCAATACCCATGTGATTTATTTAAAAGGCAGGCTCGGTAGATGGAATACCTTTTGCAGTATAACTACTTATATCTGGAGAAAGGACAACACCATAGCTGATGCATTGTCAAGAATATTGGAGCCTGAGAAGATAGTGGTAGGCTAGGTTATAATTGTGGAGGGAGATGAGATAACACTATAAGACATCAAAGCCAGCTACTTGGAGGATAACTATACATGGCAGTTGTTACAGAACTATAAAGCAGGAATGCTTCTGACAGAAGTCGAATTACAATGTACGTCAGCAAAAGATTAGTTGTGCCCAAGTTCAAAGGGTTGAAGGAGAGTTTATTTCAGATTGCACATGATGAAGTTGGACATTTTGGTGCTAACAAGACATATGTGACCTTCCAACATAGTTATTATTGGCCCAACATGCATCAGGATCTTATTCAAGATTATATATTCTTGTATTCTGAGTATCAACAGAATAAAAGCAAGATAATGAAGCCTGTAGATCCACTGCACCCCTTACCAATTCCAGAATGTAGATTTGGATCTGTTACTCTTGACTTCATGGGGCCACTACCATTGAACAAAGATTTCAACCAATTTTATTCAATGACTTGCCAAGTGGGCACCAACATCCAAATTTCTCTGACTAAAGTATATCAAACAGAAAAAGACTTTGCAAAGATCTTTTTTAAGGACTGGTACTGTGAGAACAGGTTATCCTATGAAATCATTATGGATTGTGATGTCTTATTCACTTCAGCCTTCTGAAAGGTGTTAATGAGGCTGATAAGAATAAAACACAAGATGTCCACCTTCTTTTATCCTTAAACTGATAGTGCTTCAGAGCGTTCAAATAAGACAATTGTAGAGTGTATAAGATATTATGTTGACTGCTTACAAACAGAGTGAGTTAAAGCATTGCCATATATTTGTTTTGGAATCATGAACACTGTAAATTCATCAACAGGTTACTCTGATTTTCAACTAAAGTCAGGCTTTTCTCCCTGCATTTTGCTGCTTTTGTTCCCTCCCCTTCTGGTTGATACTCCCATGGAAGATCTGGCCTTGCATGTATTGCAGGAGATTGAATCAAATTATTTCAATGCTATGGATAACCTGATCACTTCTAAAATCAATCAAATGCACCATGCAAATTCACATAGAGCACCAGAGATCATGTACAAGGTCAGTAACAAGGTCATGCTTTCAACAACAAATAGGCATAGAGAGTATGTTCAAAAGTGGAATGGAAGAGTGGCAAAGTTCATGCCTCAACAGGATGGTCTTTTTATAGTCATCAAAGCTTTTCTGGACTTATTAGAATATGTTCTTGATCTACCATCTAGCATGAACATTGTTAACAGATTCCATGCAAATCTTCTGTCACCACATATTCCTAATGACAATGAACTGTTCCCTACACATTGCTTAGAAATGCCAGGACTGATTGTAACTGACAAGAATCAATAAAAACATTTTATCAACAGAATCCTTGATGAATGCAAGCAAGAGAGGAGGATTCAATATTTTGTGCATTAAAGAAGTTATGGCCCCAATCATGATGAGAAATGGAGAATACTGCAGCTTTAGATAAATGGGAGGCATTTAAGATGAGGAGAAAAAGATAGTGAATTTTTCAGAGGAAGGATAAGTGTAAGCATGATGCTTACAAGTCTTCAGTCTCAACGTCTTGAACCTACTCATCACACTACAAACTTGACATCTTCAATCTCAATGTCTGGAACCTACTTATCACACCAAACTTGACATCTTCAGTCTCGATGTCCTGAACCTACTCATCACACCTACTTATTACACCACAAACTTAATGTTCAAACTCAATGTTATTCTCAAATGACTCTACTGTGTCATTGTTTGATCAAGTCTGTCAATCAAAACACTGGCTTAAATTTTATTCTGTACAAATATATATTTGAGATTGTTATTCTTGTATAAAGTAGACTACTTTTAGAATCATACTTTGTTTCTATCAGCTTGTCCTGAGATTCTAAGTAAAGTCAGGCAAAATTGTCTGCTTATAGACCATAATAAATAGTTCATCTTTAAACAAGAAATTTGCTTAGAAATTAGCTTTTAAAATTCATAGGATTATTTCAAATTGTCAAAATATTGAGAAATGAATTTTTCAAAATCAACTTGCCTTATATGCTATAATACAAAAGACTGTATGATATATTCCATACATCATTATATTGAATCCACATTACAAATAATGATAAATTATTTCTTAAAAAAACTGAGAATCAGATATTTGAATTCAATGATAGAAAATGTGAATAGGCAGTTAATAAAGTTCTTATACATGATAAATTAAAGCAAAATGCAGTGTTTAAAATACTATAGAAGACTAGAAATAAATTTTAGCTACTTTATTATCAAATTAGCAATTTTTAGATATTTGAAGACTACTTAGAAGCTTATGAAGCTGAAACAATTTTAGATTTTTTTTTAGTAGTATCACTGTGGATCTGCGAACAATCTACCTAGTCAATCTCTACAGTTCTGAATATTTTGGGTTGAGTTGTTTATATATTTCAAGACTGGAGCCACTCTATAAGAAATGCATTTACGTATTCAGTGTAGGACTCGGTTTATCCTATATCCACTAAGATTTTAATTGCATATCTCCATATCCTGATAAGGTCTGATCCCAGTGGCAATATGTCTCCTCAAGTTTTTCTGACCACTTTTACATCTATCATCTTTTCTTCAAATCAGGAACTGTTTGTGGCCAGGCAATCTAATTTCAGTCTCTGGAGTCATAGCCCTTATTAACTTTCTTCTTATCTGTGAATTTGTGAGGATTTTTTTAAGCTTGCTCTCTTATGTAATTCTCCAATTGCAACATATTTTCCATATGAGGTATGTTGTCTCAGAAATCACTATTTTAGAGAACTTACTTGCTCCTCTTTGATTTTTACTATTTTTATTTTTTTACTTTATCAAAGAGCATCCAAGCTGATCTCTAAAAAATGGTTTTTTGAAGAGAATGCCTCTTCTTTCATAGATTAGCTTGACTGTGTTCCATACCTTGAGTTGGCCCAACACCTTACACTCCATGAGTATGTGTTCCATAGTTTCTAAAGTATTATTACACATTATGCAGTATGCTCTCCTCTCAAAATTTGGGATATTTTTCCAGTATTTTTCCACTTTATATACATTTTGCATTGTCTTTTATATGAAGACTCTGACCTCTCTGGACATGTCTTTGTCCTTTAAAGACTTCCATATCCTCTTGTTGATGATGCCAACTGTAGTTGAGTGCACTGGATGTATATGCAGTACAATGCCGTCTCCAGCATTTGGCATACGTAGTTGTGAGGAGTCCTGACAGAGTCCTGGTATGCTTGAGCAGAGGTGATAGAACAATGCGCTAAATAATAGCGCTTTGGGTGCTACCTAGCAGATAGTAAGTGGTGTAGTTTAAACAAAGATATAGAAGAAAAGATGAGTAGCACAGCGTAATGTGCCCGTAGATGGCACTATAAACAATAAAGACGAGATAGACAAGGCTAGCGTCTGACTTAGTGACAAAGTCAGATAAAGCTAGTGTGATTTGAATGCTAAGTGTAATCGGATACTCAAGAGGTTACCATTTGTTGTCATGTATATGTGAAGTAGCTATTCTATATACTATGCACTACTGTGTTTTCCAAGGTAAGTCCATTTGTGATGCTACCTCCTAGTGCCTCTCCTCATGGTTTCCTTTAATGGTGACCTGTCAACAGCAATCTTTTGCACATGGATGACAGCGACTGATGGCGTTATGACTCATGGTGACCAACAGCAACTTTAAATTGACTTAGAATTATACCATTATACCAGTTTCTGACAGGTCTAGATGTTGGGTTTAAGTATATCCTGTGCCGCTGTTATTGATCCTTTTAGACTTCTGATTGAAGTGTCTCGTCAAATGGCAGCACCTACTGCTGACTCCTTCTGAAAGTGATCAGAGTTTAGTTAGAGTCCCCTTCTGCCATTATGTTAGCACTATATGTTCTGAGCCTCCTTTGTCCTTGGAATAGGTGAATGGAGTGTGCTGAAGGCCTGGTAGCTGGTGATTAGGGTAAATGGACAAGTTCTGTAGTATAGTGACAGAGCTAAAGCTGCTCTATATCCTAAACTGGTCGTTAGAGTCTCCAGTATGTCAAGTGTCAGTTGGCCTATAATGTCCCTTGATGTGCTTAGTCCAAGTAAAAGCCTATCATTGTCAGTTGGGAGTTCCTTATTTGTATTGCTAATTGCCCATTGTATTATGTCTAGGTGGCATGTGATGCCTCTCCTTGTTGAAGTTTTCTTACTCTCTATAATTCCTTTATATACCAGGGCTTGTGTGATTTTAGAAAGTCTGACACCAGGAAGATTATATCTCTTCAGAGGTATCATGTCTATTTCATCTGGGTCTGCTTTTCTAGCACTCTGATCTGCCAGTCTGTCAGCTTCTTTGTTTTCAACTACTTCTAAGTGGCCTTTTACTTTTTTTAGAACAGTAATTCCTCTTCTTTGTTTCAGTTCAGCTACTAGGAGTTTTATTATGCTTTTGTTCATTATTCCTATCTATTCATTGTCTTTATTTTACCTAAGATCATCTATTATGGCATCAATGACCAGCTTAGAATTGCTTCAGATTTTTATGGACATTTGTTGTGAGACAAGCCTAGTAGCAGTTATCATTGCCACTGCTTCACCAGTATTATTAGTTTGTGGTATCTTAGTTGGCAATCTAATGGCCATGTTTTTTGAGTCCCCTTCATTAAACCAAATCCCAGCACCTGCCTTAGCTGTCAGGGATCCATTATCAAAACAGGATCTATCTATGTAGATTGTGATGATTTTTTCATTCTCTCGCATAGTCCTCATATATGTACAATGTCATTCAGTGTTCTCTATGTATTGTTCTGTAAGCAGTCTGAAGCCATCTCTCAGATTTTGGTCTCCAGGTCAAAAATCTTTCTACCATTTATTGTGAGCATTGCTCTTTGCTCCTTTGTCAGGCATCTTTCACTCATGAGTGCCTCTGGATGCCATTTCAGAAGAAGCTTGTCCAGGTGATTTCTTGCATACTCTCCACATTTATTAAGGTTCTCACAGCCTTTCCTCCTCATCTCTTTGCATGGGTTGCACGTGCAGTTCCTCCTCAGCTTATATCTGCATATGTATTTCTCAGGCATTTCAGCTCTGAGACATTAAGTCTTATGTATTTTACCCCTTTGTGTCCTGGGTGGAACCAGGCCAGCATCTGGAGTCTCATTTGCATTCTCACTTCCAAGGGTGCAATGGTAACCTAATGTTTCTTTGCCACCTGCAGCATCCTCAGTATTGATGGTGTCAAGCCATCTGCTCTGGCTCTATTATCCACTTTAAGGTATGAGAGAAAAATGTTCACATAGGAGTCTTTATCTGTCATATTTCACTGCTTCACCATTTTTTTTTTCAACATATCAGCAATTTTTGCCTATATTGGGTAGTCTTCTCCCAGGTTTAGGTATCTTTTCAACTTCATAATCTCTATTGCTTTGTTTCTTACCCTTAGGCTCAGAAGTTTTTTTTCTCCTTTTTTGTGGGGCAGTTGCAAGATATCTATTCTGATATTAGGTCATGAGTTTTCTCAAAGGAAGGTTTTTATCATCTTAATTAAACTGTTCTCAATGTCCAGGGGCATTCCCTGAACACTCATTCTATATTGGATGCGTACTTCAACTACCATTTCTATTATTAGTCTTTTCCCTTCAATTGTCAGCTTGCTTTTGGCCCATCTGTTCAAGTCTTTTGTCACTATTTTGATTATTGGTGTCTATATGCTGACCTCTTCTATTCTATTTTCTATGAAAGCTTCTAGGAGTCTTGTGGCCTTGCCTTCTACTGCTATATATATATATTCCATGATTGAAGGTCTTTCTATGTTGGCTTCCCTTGTTTTGACCAGTGAGTCTCTGTATTCTTTTGTTCCTACTAGGACTATTACCATTTTTGAGATGTTAAAGTTTGCCCCCAATGCCTTGCACCACTTTTTTAGTAGGGTCTGCAGGTCAGTGAACTTGTCTTCTTCTCCTAGATAGATAGTATAAGGGCAACCTCTAGAGGCTGTGGCTCAGTCACACAGCTGGCAGAGGGAGATTCAAAGAGAACAAGTCTAGAGATTCCCTATGCCAGGTTGGATGCTTCTGGGGCCTCTGAAGCATGAGAAACAATTGTACAGCACAACAAAACTTTAAAAACTCAAAAATTGCCTATACAAACAATTGCACAAATAAGGAGCAAACTCTGGCAAACTCTGGCTTATATAAGTGGTCTGGAAGCAGTGCTGAGATGGCCACACTTGTCTGAATGATAGCTAAAGAATCAGAGCACCTTAAAGGTTGAGAATAATACTAACAGATAGTGTTGAGAGAATAGAAACAGCAAAATGAGAGAATGATAGAAAAAATAAGGAAATGAATGAAAGGAGAGTGAAGAAATAAGGAGTGAAAGAAGGAAAAAATGAGAAGTCCCCTGACACCCTCAGTCAAGTACACTTAGACTGAGGGTAAGTTAATGTCTTGTACATGCAACAGACACTTTACTTACTCTACCTTAGAGACATAGCCCACATCGTGTACTCTACAGGTAGGCAATATGAGTCAAATACACTTAGACTGAGGAGACATAGCTCACATTGTGTACTCTACAGTTATTGTGGACTAGACTTCAACAGTTTTTCCATTTACTCTCTTGCTATATGCATGCTGTTTACACATTTATGTTTGCAGATGTAACTTCAGCAGCACTCGGGTGACAGAGAACGTGTAAAAGCACATCATTAATTATATGCATTCTGAGACAAAGTCTTTTAAGTATACAATTAGCATGCGGGATACAATCAAGATACAGTTGAGGCAAGAGGTTCAAAGACTCAGGAATCATATGTTGAACAGCATTGTGAATCACCTGAGTACTATGAGATCAGACAAAAGCCAACATAAAATTAAAGGTTAACAATAGTTTAGCACTGCAATCATGTACAACTGAATGTAATGTAATTGGTGAAAAGATACTACTTAGTTGTTGCTATTAAATTGAACACGACTAAAGAAGAGCTTGCCTTTGTTCTGACTCTGAGTTGACTTAAGCCTGACCATACTCCTCTAATACCTGCCTCGCGTGATCCTTCTTTTCCTCAAAAGCATTGGCATCTAGTGACCAGTGAATTAAAGAAACATTTATGAGCATTATATAGACTTACTCTTCAAAGTTGTTTTAAAGCCGCCAAGTTGCTGCTGGTTATATTTCTGAGTATCTTCTTCAAGCTCTTTGAGGTTTTCCTCTCCGTATCCTTTGTCATATCTGCCAACATCTGCATTAGGCTTGTGTGCTGCAAAGGGAAAGAGGATGAGATCATATCACAAATAGGGTAAACATGACAAACCTTTACTGGTGGGCTCATCAGCTAACATGAAATTTATCAGTATAAGAACATCAAGATAAAGTGGACATAGGGTATGATAGATGTTGAAGATTGACATGCTAGATAGAACAAAATATACTCAGTTCATGCATGGCAATGTAATAGCGAACTAAATTTATTTAATACCTAGATAGAACAAAATATACTAAGTAGAAAATGTAAGTGTCAGGTTCCGCTGAGTCAGGGGCTTTCCAGAAAAGCAACACTCTTATGAGGCGGACTTGATCTACGGATACTTGGGTGTCTGGAACTCCGGGGCTAGGACTTCGGGGTTCAAGATGTGGACAAGGGGTAGTCCCAGAAAAGGAAATTTGATCTGGGGGCTTTGGGTTTTTTAGAGGCTGAGTGTTGAGGAGTGGTCGAGTCAGAACTGGGAGTTCTAAAACGAGACCAAGTTAACAAATTATAAGTTGCAAAGTGCATACCAAACTTAGAGCATGCGGTTGTTCAAGCATGCCAGTCAAAATGTGCTAGTCAGCGCATATCAATCAAGCAGAGGGCATGCAACAATTTAAGTTAATATCAAGACTAGCGAATACAATAGGGAACTACGCTATAAGTACTATGGGGCTGGATCTCAGGGTTCCAGAATGTCTGGAATAGGCTCCAGGAGGCATTGAGTAGTGGGCAGAGACTGTATACTTGGATTGCGCATGTGGGGCATGTGATCAATTGGCATGAAGAGAGCTGTGATGCGTGATGCGTGATGGCCGGAAGCGAGTCACATGATCCAATTGTTGATGGCGGTTGATCCTGGGGTCTGTGATGCAGGGTTCCCAGGGGAGCTGGCTGATGGCGGTCTTTGATGCATGTGATGCTGGCGTTGGCAGCTGTGGGGGCAGGGCGTGTTGTGGGGTTGACGAAAGAGGCTCCTGGATGGGGCTTCAAGAATGTTCCGGAGATGTTCCGGAGGGGAGGGGTCGTGACATCATCCCCCCTCAGCACTGAGACCCTCCGAGGTGCACATAGCTAGTGATTTGGACTGGGGTCTAAGCATGGGATCCGGCATCTGTCTTGCCATGTATCAAAAGTAAGTTATAATGTAACCTATGCAATGAAGAAAGATTTGGCATACCTCAGTTCACACGTGGCAATGTGATAGCAAACTGAGGTATGTCCAGTAAAAAAAAATTCCCACTACTTAAGTAGTGGGTCTATGCGCTGCCAACGACTGTCATGAAATTTTCAGGTGTCATTTTTGATCACATGTTGTTTTTCCACTTCTCTTTTTTTCTTGTATAACTGTGATCCACTCCCATTCTTGTTTTGTTCATCCTCATGTTTTCTGCCTTCTTATTTTGACCTCTACCCTTTTTCTATTTTGACTCCTATTGTTCTCCTCTTGCCTCTCTTTTTTAATCATGGAAAGGATTTGTAGTTTTCCTCTTTTGTTAGTAAGAGCATCTTTCAATTTTCTATTAGGTAGAGATTTTTGCATTCAATTTTTCCTGAATAGATTGTTGTCTTTGCTGTAAGGAATTTCATCACAATCTTCTGTCTTTGTTTTGCTAGTCATTTTGACCCCTATCATTTCTTTTTTCTGGTCATGCTTCATCTCTTAGTCCCCTTTTTTTTAAAACATGTCTTTCTTATGTTTCTCTATAGTTTGTTTTGTTTATCTTTCCACTATTTATAGTTTTTCCTAAAACATTGAATGACTTATAGACTTTCCTCTTGTTCACCTCCTCCAACTATAAGTGTCTTGTTAGAATCTTCACCATTCTCTATGATCTTTAATTCACACATCAATCAAAGGACTCTTTCTACAGCAGTTTTTCAAGCTCTTGGGTCTCTTTTGCCTACCACTCAGGAAAGTGTCCTTCTCATGACCTCATTCCATCCTTGCACATCATTTTCATGTCTTGTCTCATTCTTTATTTCATCTGACATTTCTTCTGTCACTCTCAATCTCAATTGGTTTGCACAATATTGCAAATATTCAATTTTCATTAGTTATATCGCTTTGATCGATGAAGTTTCATTTCTTGTTTCTCCTGTATTTGATCGCTCGTCACATGGTTCTAGTGTGTTCTTTTTTTGTTTCAATTATTGCTTATTCTTTTTTAGGTTCTCTCCTATCACCTTGTTGTTTGACTTTTGTTGGTACCCTTAGGCAATCCCTTCTGTGTACTCCTCCTGATTCAAATGTTATATTTGTTACAAACATCATGAATATTATATTTTCTGTCAATGACACCAAGTCATTTGCATTGTCATCCTTTTCTCTCGATGTGTTGTATGAAACTCTTGCATTTCACAGACTTTTAAAGCAAGGGACAATTGTTGATTGTCAGAATTTGTTAATTCATCATTTGTTAAATAGCCTTTGTGTAGTGTCCTCTGGAATTAACTGCTCTGCAAGGTCATCATCAATGCTGCCACGTTCATTGAAAATTAATTTGCTCAAAACTGTTATTACTCTTGCTCAAGATTCTACAACATCTATTGTTGAGCTTTGGTTAATATATAAGGCATTGAATCTTGATTGTCTTTCACATAGTTATTTATTACTTATCAATTTCTTGAAAAAATTGATTACTTATACAAGCCAACTATTGCTTTTATTCTTGACTGTGTCTCGTTGATTCCTCCAATTTGAATCTTTGTGGCTTGCAGCTGCACATGGCATTTCTGCCGCTGGTGATAGTCCATCCATTGTCAATACTGTCATAAACCATACTTTACAAGATCAATGTGTTTATTCTCAAAAGAATACAGCATGTTTTTCAATGTGTCAAGAAGCTTCTTGGGGTTCTCCTGTTATTCTTCCTGTTGATGTTCAATTCTACATTGTTTATGAATATGGATCCCATATAACTGTTGATTCTGCACATCACCTTCTGTCTATTTTGGAAATAGATTATAATGAGGATGATGCTTTGTTTCTTCTTTGTGTCAGCTTTCAAAAACATTTTGTTTCTTTACATTTACCACTTGAGTCAGAAGTCACTTCTCCCATCAGTCCATGGCTCATAATGTTTATAGGGAGGATTTCAAATAGAATTGGTCTTCATTGATGTCCCAATCTTGCAAAGATTTTTTAGTCAGTTCATTCAAAAAGGCCACATCTAGTGATGCCCTTTGTCGAAAAACTTGTGTTGCATGTGCTAGGTCTTTGCATTAAATAAAATAAGTATCATCCCTTATAATTTATTAGATTTGTCTTCTCTTCAATTTTTGAATTTTTCTATTTTTTCTTTCCTTGTTTTGAGTAAGCCAGACACATTTTCGTCAAATGAATCATCATCTTTGCCCTGCTTCAATGAACATGTTATCGTAAAGAATTTTAAGCATCAATATGCATTTTTATTACTCTCAACACAGGATTGCATCAAAGATTTCTTGTTGGACCCTGATAGAATAATCGAAACACCTGACAAGGGAGTTAGTTTATATTTGTGCAGCATGTATTTTAAATCCCTTCACAAATCCCATATATCCAAATCTGCACTTGCAAATCAACTGTATTTAGGTCAAATTTCCAATATTCTGAAAGATTTAACTCACATTGAAGAATCAATAATTAGTTTGAACAGAGCCAAAGCTTGGATTATG
Source organism: Termitomyces sp. MG16 (assembly GCA_003313075.1). NCBI lineage: Eukaryota > Fungi > Basidiomycota > Agaricomycetes > Agaricales > Lyophyllaceae > Termitomyces > Termitomyces sp. MG16. The sequence goes on from QGOA01001423.1 coordinate 52,128, forward strand.
CAATTACAAGAGAACAGTGCTCATTGTAATGTGCCTGAAAAATAATATACTGTCAGAGGCCATACAATTATTTTTCCTCAGGACCCTGGCATTGTTGCAGCTATATTGCCTCCTACAATTGAAGAAATTGTTACATCCATTTGCATTATTTTTATTGGCTAAAAAAAACCTACGTCTGATTGATTGAAAAAACATGCATCACCTTTAATAGTTCAAGCTGAAAAAGATCGAGCTGCTTTGAAATAGTTAAAAAAGAACAATCCTTTATATGCTTCTATTTATATTGATAATAAATGAATTGACTATTTAAATGACATTGATTTTCTGCTATTTTATGTTGAACATATTCACTCATCTGAGAGTCAACAATTTCTTAAATGTCGTTATGATAATTTAGTTGACAATCATGACTTAACAGACAATGTATCAGCTGAAATTCCTTTTCAAAATATTGTTGTCACTAACATTGATTGTAACACTTCAAGTACCGAGCTTTGTGCTGCTGCTTTCCAATATATTTTTAAAAAAGGTAGAGCATATCTCCTGTATCCACACCATGCTGAACCAGCAAGAGATATCTGCAATCTTTTGCTTTTTCCCATGTTATATCCCATTTTTTTTCTCTTTAGGATAGGTGGATTGCAAGACCTGAAAAGAAAAACTCCTATTTCTTTTAAAGCCCATGTTTGTTATTTGCTGCAACTTCATGATCAAGGCTTTCAAATACATCACTCCTTCATATTTACTGCTTTTAGTATATTGCAAAGACATGTCATTTTGTTGCAAACAAGTTTAAGAGTCAAAAGGAAGGATTTTGACAGGGTTGCTTCTCAATTTGCAACAGTCTCTCCAGATATTGTTCAACAGGTCTCTGTAAAAATTGCAAAAGGTAATTTCATATCAACTTGGGATTCAGAAGAATAGCGTGTTCTTGCCCTGATGAAACAGATAAATGTCATTACAAATCATGTTCCTAACTCATTCAGTGCACATCAAAACATGAGATCTAAAATTCGTGTATTAATGATGCATTTTGATATGCCAAGTTTTTTTATCACTATCAATTAGAAGATGTTTACAATCTACTTGTCAACTTTCTGGCTGGCTCTGATATCAATATTGATGCTCTTCTGCCTAATGAAATTCCTAAATTTTGAGAACAGAGTTTTTTAGTTGCATGTGATCCTGTTTTCTCTGTGCAATTTTTTCACCTATATATAAAGGCATTTGTAGAATGTTTATTGAGTTATGATTCCAGTAATTGTGATACTGAGGGTGGTATATTTAGCCATATTACTGGATATTATGGTTGTGATGAGGCTCAAAAATGCGGTTCTTTGCATTGTCATGTATTAATTTGGCTTGATGGAGGTCTTAATCCAAATGAAATCAAGGATCAAATTTTGAGAGATGGTGGTGAGAGTTTAAAAAAAAGAATCATTTAATTTTTAGATGATGTTATTTCATCATCTGTGCCAGTGCCTCCTGAATCAAAGCCTGATATTGTGTCCAATCACGTTCATCTTTGTAGTATTTGTGGACTTAATGGAATAGTAGAAAAAACTCTTAACAATCTGCTTATGGATCTTCACAATGTAGTTCAATTATATCAAATTCACAAACATAGACCTACTTGTTATAAGTATAGCAAATTCCCAACTGATAAGCATTGCCGGTTTGAATTGAATGTTGATAATGTTAACTCTACCACTAATTTTGACCCTATTACAGGAGAAATTCATTTGCGACACATCAATGGAATGGTTAATAATTACAATAAAATAATTATCAAAGCCATAAGATATAATATAGATATTAAATTCATTGGATCAGGACCTAGTGCTAAGGCAATTTTGCATTACATTATTAATTACATTATTAATTACATTATCAAATCCCAATTGAAATTACATATAGCTTTTGCTGCATTGAAACATGCATTAAATAAAATAGGTGATTTTAATCCAGATTTAGAGGACATTCAACTATGTGCAAAAAAAATGTTGCAAAAATATGCCCGTTCAATGATATCACACCAGGAATTGTCATCCCAGCAAGTCTGTAGTTCTCTTTTGGGTTTTGATGAAAAAATTTTCAGCCATGAATAACGTCGCTTTTATTGATTATCATTTGAACAATATTTTGATGCAATTTGTCCAAGCCCTAAATGTTATGTTTTAGAGAGTTCATGTTCATTCAATCAGGATGTTTCTACTTCCAACTGTTCTATGCAAAATGACTTGGATAATAATAACAATTGCATTCAAGATTCAAACATTGAGGATGAACTTACTGCACCAATAAATCCTCAAGATAATGAAGTATATTTGGAATCTGATAACTACTACATAATTCATGTAAAAACCAATATTATTGATGATTATTGTATGAGAAGCTTTAGTTTGAGCTACATTTGTTTGTGGAATTTTATTGCTCAAATAGATAAAATGCACATTTCAAAAAAACATATTATTTCTGTTGATGAAGATGATGATGAGTAGAAATTAACATACTTCATTCATCAGAAATAAGAATTAAATGTAACAAATTATTATCTGATTCATCTAAAACAAGGCCACATTTTCAATTGAGGCCTTCACATTCAGATGTTAAAAGTCATTGCCATGTCATTCGACATCCAAATCATTGTTATGTTGTTGTGCTGACTGGTCCTAGAATTCTTTGCCATGACAAAAATTATTCTAGAGTTTGTTTTCATCGTCTGATATTAATTATTTTTGTACTATAGCAGTCTGTTCCAGATCTGATCAAAAAAACAGAAACTTGGTCCAATGCATTTGTCATCCTCAGAGCCCCATCTGGAGCCCTCTTTTATCAACCCCACAATGCGCCCTGCCCCCACAGCTGCCGACGCCGCCATTATACGCATCAAAGACCACCATCAGCCAGCCCCCCAGGAACTCTGCATCACAGACCCTGGGATCAACCACCATCAACAATCGGATCATGCAACTCACTTCTGGCCATTATACATCACGCATCACAGCTCCCTCCATGCCAATTGATTGCATGCCCCACACATGCGATCCAAGTATACAGTCTCTGCCTGCTACTCAATGCCTTCCAGAGCCCATCCCAGACACCTCAGAACTCCAAGACCCGGCCCTGTAGTACTTATAGCATAGTTTCCTGTTGTATTTGCTAGTCTTAATATTAACTTGAATTGTTGTGTGCCCTCTACTTGACTGGTTGTAAGGGCAACCTCTAGAGGCTGTGGCTCAGTCATACAGCTGGCAAAGGGAGATCCAAAGTGTATTAGAATATATACTGACAATATCAAGGTAGCTATTCACCTGACAGAGGGAGATCCAAAGAGAACAAGTCTAGGGATTTCCTATGCCAGGTTGGATGCTTCTGGAGCCTCTGAAGCATGGGAAACAACTGTAGAGTACAACAAAACCTTAAAAACTTGAAAATTGCCTACACAAACACTTGTACAAATAAGGGGCAAACTCTGGCAAACTCTGCCTTATATAAGCGGTCTGAAAGCGGTGCTGAGTAGGCCCATACTTGTCTGAATGGTGGCTAAAGAACCAGAGCATCTCAAGGGCTGAGAGTAGTACTAACAGATAGTGTTGAAAGAATAGAAACAGTAAAATGAAATAATGTCAGAAGAAATAAGAGAATAGATGAAAGAAGAGTGAAGAGATAAGGAGTGAGAAAAGGAAGAAATGAGGAGTCCCCTGACACTGGTATGCACTGACTAGCATGCTTTGACTGGCACACTTGAATAATCGTGTGCTCTAAATTTGGTACGCACTTTGTGACTTTAATTTGTTAACCTGGTCTCGTCTTAGAGCCCCTGGTTTGTGACTCGACCCCCACCCAACCCTCAGCTACCTAAAACCCAAAACCCCTAGACCAAGTTCCCTCCCCCAGAATTACCTCTGTCTGTGTCTTGAACTCCGAAGTCCTAGCTCCGGAGTTCCAGACACCCGAGTATCCGTAGATCAAGTCCGCCTCATAAGGGCGTTGCTTTCCCGGAAAGCCTCTGACTCAGCAAAACCTGACAGCATTCAATTGTCATTTGTTAAATAGAAATATGTCACCAAAAAACCAAGCAATTATAGACAACATGCAGATTTTACATGAATGTAAAGATAGTCAAGACAGTGATTGAGCTAATCGCCACCTTTGTGCCCTACAAAATATTCCTAATTACATGTCTAATGAAGATCAAATTGATGACAATATATATAAACATTATGCTGACCAGGATGGCAATTTTGTGATGCATCTTGATAGAATTCAAAACTGTCATTCAAATCAGAATGATGCAGCTGCAAAAAATGTCTTCTCATGTTTATACAATGCACAAAAAGAGGGTTTATTTGTTGTATCTGACTTTTGTAATAACTTGCCATCTCTGCCATCTGAACCACAGCCTGGAAAAGAATTGGTCAATGGATCTTTGATTCAAGAAAATCTTTGGCAGGCTGATTTTGAGTTACAAAAAGAAAAATCAAAGCAAAATGCACAAGGCATTACATGTCCACCGGATAATATTTCACTGCTATCAATGATTTCAGAAGCAAATAAAGATGTACCAACAGTATCTGTCATAACTAACATACCACCTCATTTTGACAATATAATTGCTGTTGAAGATGTATCTTTACATGTAGATTTATCTCTTGTCATTTCATGATGAAATTTAAATCAAGATCAAGAAAGAGCATTTCGCATTGTTGCTGAACATTCTCTGCAACCAGTAAATCCTGCATGCTCATCTTTGAGAATGTTTTTAAATGGTGCCGCTGGTACAGGAAAAACTCAAGTAATTAATGCATTAAGAGACTTTTATTACTGTCAGAATAAATCTCAGTGTTTTTCGAGTTTGCTTTTATATGGACATTGCTGCAAGAAATATAGCTGGTATGACTTTACATTTGGCATTGTGTATAAACATTAATGACAGGAAAAATGCTAAATCAACAAGTGAGTTGATGAAAATGTAGAATGGTGTAGATACTCTTTTTATTGATGAGGTGTCAATGTTAAGTTGTCAATTTCTGTGTCTCATTAGCAGAGCCCTTTGCTCTGCAAAAGGTAATTCACTACTATTTGGGAACATCAATATAATCTTTGCAGGGGATTTTGCTCAATTACCTTCTGTTGTTAAAAAATACTTGTATGGATATATTGACACAACTAAATATGGGAAAACATCAACTGGCCAGGACATCATGTTTGGGAAAATTTTGTAGCTGTCAATCAAGATTGTTGTTATATTGAGAACACAACACAGACAAACTGGTCCTGAGAATATATGTTTTGTTGAACTGCTGTCACCATTGAGAGAAGGTCGTTGCACACAGGCTGACATTACTTTGTTAAACAGCCAAATATTAAAAGATAGTGAAATTAAACGTAATTCTATCTGGTTGTTTGCACCAATCATTGTTACATCAAATACAACAAAAGATGCTTTGAATGAAAAAATAGCAGCTGAATTTGCACTAAGATCTGGCCAACAATTGGAATGGTATTATGCACAAGATTGTCATCTAAATCATTCAGGCAAAACATATGAATTAATTGATGGAGATTTGCAAAATTGATTGCTGACACTGCATTCAGGACAAATAAGACAACGTTTGGGTAGAGTGCCATTGGTCATAAATATGCCTATTTTGATCACATAAAATTTTAATGTGCCTGGGAAAATTGTTAATAGTAGTCATAGGTTTGTGTGATATGTTGGGCCACATGGCCACATGGCCACCGTCACTTTGTCTTATCACACATATCACACCGTCATCTTTGTACGCCTCCCCTTTGTTTATTTCATTCCTTTGTTACATACTTATATATATACTGCTACGTACATGAACAAACCCTCAGTCACTCATACTGAACTGAGGGTAGATCAACATATTTCTACATACAGATTAATTATACTAAAGTCGTACCTCTAGAATCATATACTTACAGTTGGATATTAGGTACGATGCAATATAGTCACTCATACTGGACTGAGGAATCGTATACTTACAGTTGGATATTAGGTGCTAAGTTCTAACAGGTTATGGGCCATTGTGGTGCTCCTTGAAACACCACATGACGAACCTTTTTTTTGCACCCACATATCACGTCTATCACACTTCAGGACCTACTCCCCGATCGATCAATCATCACCAGTTGATTCTATTCTTGCGCAACAGCTGAGGTCCCCTTGTTCTTTCTGTTGCCTTTTTTTCGTAAAAATAACGCAACAAGTTCTACTTATCATCTCACTACTATGTCTCTCCTGCAGTCTGCTGACGTGTCTTATCCACGTATCCGTCCTGCTAAATTGAATGCTCATTGGCCAGCCTCAGAAACTCCATTCAATCGCGCCACTGGAGAATTCAGCAAGTGGTCCACTAAACTCGAGATCTTCCTTCAACAGAGCAGTCTCAATCGCTATATCTTTGCGCTGGTGACCAGGCCTGATCGCCTCATCACACAACCTGACCCCAGCACCGAGCCCAACGCCTATGCCAACTGGTTATCCAACAATGACTTGATCATTGGCATCATTTGCGCCGCAGTATCAGATGCGGAACAGAAGGGTTTAGCCACAGATGGCACAGCCAAGGAGTGCTACAATGCACTGAAGTCTCGAGCTCATCATGAGGGACCAGTCAAACAGGTTGCTTTGATCCGTGAGGCCCTGTCCACTTACGCCCCCGTTTCTGAGCCAATCGAGAATACTGCGCGGAGGATTTATGAACATAGAGCCTTCGCCATTGGTGATATAGATAAGGATCTTCTCAAATGCATCGCTTTACTGAATTCTATCAATGACAAATTGTTCGAATCAGTCCAGACCCAAGTTTCTCGGAGACTCACCGACTCTACCAAAGATAGAGTGTACACTTCCACCGACATTCAGAAGCTTTTCCAAACCATTGACAGCCTCGCCTCTCTTTCGAGACCCCCTTCCGACACTGCCTTAGTTGCCAAATCTTCTACTCGCTCTCACAATCATGGTCCAAATTTCCCGTGCTGCGAGATATGTTATCAACTTGGCCTTAACTGCTGAGGACACACCAAAGCCTGATGCATAAAGCCAGGGGGAGAAATGGCCAGCAAGACTATTGAGGAGTCAAAGGCCACATGCCTAGCAGCATGAGGAGGAGGTACTAAGTCAGGAGGAGGGAATAACAAGTTGGGAGGAGGATTGAATACAAAGACCGGTATCACAGTCAAAGGACTCAATGGACAAGCATATGTCGTTGACACATCACACCTTCAGAAAATCCAGGTCGACAATACAAAAACAGACTCCACAGAGTTCGCCGGCGTCGCATCATCTGTCCCCCACATCAATTCTACCGACTTCTTTGAGTACGAAGGATTCATGGCTATCGAAAATGATGTAAACGACTATGGTAACAATCTCCAAGTATCCGTCAACTGGGGGGACAATGTTGCTAAAGACTGTGAAACCATTCTTGCAACTACAGTCATCACCCCTCTCAACCAGATCGATCGCACCTCGCTAGTTTCCCTCAACGAAAAACCCTTCTACCTTGATTCAGGGGCTACGGTACATATCTCCCCGTGTAGATCCGACTTCGTCACCTTACAAGCAATACCACCTCAAGCAATCAAAGGCATAGGCGGTTCATCTATAGCAGCAATCAGCATCGGAAAAATATGACTTCACATACAAAACAAAGCCTAAATTGTTCTCGAAAACGCGTTATACATTCCCACATCCACCGTATGCCTTATATCTGTTTTCGCACTTGTCTCTGGTATGAATGCCTCCGTCACCTTCACCAACGCAGGAGTCACTATCCTCAACAGCAATAGTGGTACATTATTGGCATCTGGACCATTAATTCCTGGACAATGCTTATACATGCTTGATCTCCAGACCGCACTTGCTGAACACGCTCTCACCGCTACACAACAACCAGTTAAACTCGACACCTGGCACTGGCGTCTCAGCCATGCTAACTACCAAGTTGTGGCTACTATGGCATGTGCGGGCATGCTTCCAGGTACGCCATCCGCTTCACTCTCTGCACAACCAAAATATGATGTTTGTATTCTTGGAAAACAGACAAAGACATCGGTTCTGAGAGTGCAGGAGGAAGGGCGGAGGGCTACTGAAAGGCTTATGATCATATGGATAGACTTAGCAGGTCCAATGCATGTCCAATCACGTACAGGCAATAGATATATTATGGACTTAGTTGACAAATACACGAATATGGTGTGGTCCATTCCTCTCAAATCCAAGAACGAAGCCTTGACGACACTACAGACCTGGGAACGAGCCAGAGAACTTGAGACTGGCAAAAGGGTGGGCATATTTCGCACGGGGAATGATGGAGAGCTCAAGAGCCATGAAATGAACAGGTGGTTAAGCTCCATTGGGTCAAGACAGCAGTTCGGAGCTCCTTATACTTTGGCCCACATGGGCCACGTCGAACATATGCATAGAACACTACAAGGGGAGGCTAGAACCATGAGAATAGCTGCCAAATATCCTGAGTCACTATGGGATGAGTTCTATCTTACTGTGTCCCATTTACACCAGAAAACACCTACTAAATCCTTAAAAGGAAGCACCCCGTTTCAACTCTGGTATAATCGGCCACCCAACTACTCATACATGCGTGAAATAGGATGTTGTGTGTTCATCCTGATCCAAAACGAGTACAACCCTAAAGTCAGTGCACAAAGTATAGAGTGCGTTCTTATTGGCTACGGACAGAACTCCAAGACCTATCGCTGCTACGACCCACAAACTCAGAAGATATACAAATTGTATCACATAAGATTCCTTGAGCGACACGATGGGCACCCAATTATCACAGAGCCCCCTAGCTCAATGCCAACAATTACTGTGACACAGAATGAGGCAAGCACGATAAGTCAGGTCAAGAAACTGTCGTGGATGACAATGATGATGAGTACCCCATCATGCCTCCCCTACCAAACCTGCTCAATCAGGACGACAATGCTGGGCAACAAGGGGAAGATCCGCCACCACAAGCAACACTACCAAGAAGGTCTAGTCGCATACCTGTACCCACGGCAAAATCTCAGCCAGACAATCCCCCTGCAACACGTCTCAAACGCGCTGTCCAGGAGTCATGCGATGCCGCAGCTAGGATTCAAGCAGCGAGGACTGAACGTCATCAAACTGTGATCAATGCAGAGCCAGATGAACGACGAGATCAAGCTCACAACGACAATTTGGTCCCCAACCCCCCTGACCTAGCAAACATTGCATCTATGAGTGAGATAGAACACCTGCTGGCGCTCGCAGAATACCAAGCCAATCCCATCAGCTTGGATCTGGGTGACAAACGGTTGACATAGCAGGAGGCACTGGAGTCATCTGACGCAGACAAGTGGAAAACAGCATATGAAGAGGAGCTACAATCGCTGAAGGATATGGGGATATACAAACTCATACCTAGAGATCAAGTTCCACTAGGCCATAAAATTTGGAAGGGCAGGCCTGTGTTCAAAATCAAGCGTGATGAGACAGGCAGGGCCGTACAATACAAAGTACGCTTGGTGTTCAAAGGATTTGAACAAGTCTATGGAAAGGACTACACAAAAACGACCTCATCTACTGCCCACATGGAATCATGGCAAATTCTTCTGCACATTGCCACAACGAAGGGATGGGACGCCACCCAGATTGATGTCAAAACAGCCTTCTTGTATGGTATTCTACCCGAGGACGAAACTCAATACATGCAGCAGCCTGAGGGATTTGAAGAACCGAACAAACCAGACTGGGTGTGGTGCCTCATGTGCGGCCTCTACAGAATGAAGCAAGCCGGCCATATATGGAACGCTACCGTCAACAAAAAGATGACTTCCTGGGGGTTTACTTGCCTAGCATGTGAGCCCTGTGTTTACTATAGAAAGAGGGACTTAGGTACAGTCATCACCGCACTGCACGTCGACAATTTCCTATCAATTGCCAGCACCAAGGCCAAAAACGATCACTTCAAAGCGCAAATGCAATCCGAATGGACAATTACTGATCTTGGCACGCCTAGATTTGTTGTAGGAATTGCTGTTGAGCGGGATTGCGATAAGGGCCTAGTCAGACTATGCCAAACTGCACTGATTGATAAAATTGTACAGCAATTCAGCCAAAAGGATGCAAGTCCACTTTCCCTCCCTCAATCCAGGTTTGAAACTACGAAGAATCAATCATTCTATGCTCTCATATGAAGAACAGCTCGTTCTGAATCGCACCCCATACAGGTCACTTGTTGGCTGTCTTCTATATGTTGCTATATCAACTCGCCCTGACATTGCTTATGCCGTTCAACAGCTGACACAATTTGTGGATAACTACGCAACGGTCCATTGGAATGCCGCAATAAGACTAGTGCAATACCTCAAAGGAACTCGTGATTTGAAACTCACCCTTGGCGGAAACGATGGCATACTCCACCTTACTGGCTTCACGGACTCCGACTGGGCCAACTGTCCAGACACGAGACGGAGTATTGGTGGATACGCTTGGAGCCTGGGCTCTGGCACAGTTTCCTGGGCCACAAGAAAACAGTTGACGGTTGCAGCATCGTCATGCGAGGCCAAATACATGGCCGCATTTGAGAGTGCGCAGGAATGCATATGGCTACGATTACTGATGAAAGGCATTGGCTGTGGCGAAGTAGTATCCAAGCCGACACCAATTCTGTGCGACAACAACGCCGCCATCAACTTTTCTGAGGACCCCACCTTGCACACACGGGTCAAACACGTCGATATTAAATATCATTTTCTCCAGGAACGCGCTCAATCCAATGAATTGCACATCCGCTACGTCAACACAAAACATTATGTGGCAGATTTATTCACCAAAGCTCTGGCCGCTCCACTATTCACCTGCTTACGAACCCTACTCGGTCTCCAGTACTCGCCATAATTCCATGCGAAGAGGAGCAAAGTTTCTGGTGAGGAGGAGTGTTGGGCCACATGGCCACATGGCCACCGTCACTTTGTCTTATCACACATATCACACCGTCATCTTTGTACGCCTCCCCTTTGTTTATTTCATTCCTTTGTTACATACTTATATATATACTGCTACGTACATGGACAAACCCTCAGTCACTCATACTGGACTGAGGGTACGTTGACATATTTCTACACACAGATTAATTATACTAAAGTTGTACCTCTAGAATCGTATACTTACAGTCGGATATTAGGTGCTAAGTTCTAACACAATATATCCGTTATACCATTGGGCCTACAAATCACTGCATTCTACAATCTTCCATTGTTAAAATTCCTGATGCTGATCCAACACCCATGTCTAATCTTCCCCCACATCATTATCTCATTTTACCTGACACAGTAAAATTAAAATTTACTGATCATTATACTCACATCTCATAAACAATACATTGTACACAAGTTTCTATTGTTCCTGCATTTGCTATGACAGCACATCATGCTCAAGGACAAACAATGACTTATGTAATTGTAGACTTAGAATCTTGTTATGGAACAGAAGCACTATATGTTATGCTCTCAAGAGCATCTTCATTGAATAGAGTCCTGATTTTGCATGATTTTTCATCTAAAAGAGTAATGTGTCCTTTATCTGAAGAAGCTCATTATGAGAAAAGACATCTGGAATTATTAAATGATGCAAAAATTTCACAATATAGCACTGGCCATATTAATTTTGGTTTGAAAGACGAAATACATCAATATAATGCATGGTCTACATTGGGTAAATATGTTTTTGCATCTGTTTTACTTGTTTCTCCTTTCTATAAATTTGTTTCACAATAAAAGCACATGACCTCGTTTTTTTCTTCCATGTCAACTGCAAAGCACATAAGATGAAAAATGTTTCATAACCTCCTTTTCTTACTCTCTATTGAATGCAATTAAGATTTTCCACGTTTTTGAGAATCAGCGTTTGCAGTTTGATCGATGTCAAAATTAGTGAAGAGACCTTTCTCAGCATTGGGTATGTTAGTGACATCAACCTGTATGTTATTCAGAATTGAACTGAACTCCATATAGAAAGTAGATTGACTGTTCCAGATACCGCTTTGAATCTCTTTCCTTTCATCATTCCATCCAAAATGTCTGTCTCTCTTGAATTGGCCCGTGAACGTGTTGAATCAGGCCTCTATGATCATATCGCATCGGAAATGATTGATATGGGCACAGCTGCACTTGCTACTGCAGAATATAACAAAGATTTCCAACGATCAATGGAGCAATGGTCAGGCAATTATGTGTTTAGAGACTGCGAGGATGCTGAATTTTTGACCAACATATTTGGTGAAATTGCATCCTCTTCTGCAGGATCAATTGTATCTGCAAGAGGGAACTATTATGCTGGTCATCCAAGAGACACAGTAAGTCTCTTGGTTTCCGACTGACTTTTTTTTCATGATTGAGCAGTTCCAACAACTTGATGACACTTCAAAAGCAAAGGACGTCCTTGTAGTGAAGCTGCCAACAAATGCAACAGAGCTCTTGCGGGGTTTGTTCTATAATCAAATTGTAAGTCTCAATGCTATCTGTGAGATGGATGAAAAAGAAGAAAATGAATGTGGACAAGTGAGTCGTTTTCATTCTATTGCAATTCAACTATTGTTTATGACATTTTAGAATGTGTCTGTGCGGGATTGGATCAGAAATGCAGTTGGCAATGATGATGCTGTCAAAGATCATATCATTGTACATATATTGCCAAAATATGGAGTACGTAACCTCCTGTCTGTTAAAGGTTGACACTAGAAACACAAGTAAGTACTTTGGTCCTCAGTCGTCATGTACTTGACTCAGTTTAACCTACCTAGAAACACGAGTAAGTACTTCGGTCTAGGTAGTGTTTGTAGTAAGTATAGTATCTGTATCGTGTGTAAATGTTCACTTATCCTCAGTCATCATGTACTTGACTGAGGGTAGTATGTATCAACTGTAGCTATATATATGTGAGTGGTTGTATCAAGGGTTGTATTAAGTATAAATGTAAACATATATTGGCCCTATGTGTTCCAGGCACTTACGGTGATGGTCGGTGTCTAACACTCCTCCTCACCGTAAGTGGCGTAAAGCGCAAAATGTAATAGGCTCCTCCTCGCACAGAATCATGGCTAGGATAATCCAAGTATACGGCGTAGTCGTGAGAACCAAGGTAAGGAAAGTGGTTTGGTGAATAGGTCGGCAATATTGTCCTTTGTATTGATATATTGCATGACGATTTCCTCCGATGCAACGTGTTCTCGTAGAAAATGATATTTTATATCTACGTGTTTTACATGGGAGTGCAGCATTGGGTCTTCTGAGAGATTAATTGCTGCGTTGTTGTCGCACATGATTGTCATTGCCTCGTTCGCGCCATAGCCAATTTCTCGTAGGAGAGTCCATAACCACACGCACTCCTGCGCTGCCTCAAATGCAGCCATATACTCAGCTTCACAAGAGGAAGCAGCCACTGTCTTCTGTTTTCGTGAAGCCCATGAGATTACACCTGATCCCAAAGACCATGCATAACCTCCTACACTCCGTCTGGTATCAAGACAATTAGCCCAATCCGAGTCAGTGAAACCAGCAAGTGAGATTGGTGACATTCCTCCCAAGCATAATCTGAGATCCCTCGTTCCTTTCAGGTATCTAACCACGTGGATTGCTGCATTCCAATGCATTAGCGAGTATGAGTCGAAATACTGACTCAATTGTTGCACGGCATATTGGATATCAGGTCGGGAAGATATAGCTAGCCATATCAACCTTCCCACTAATCTTCTGTATGGGATTCTTGCAATGTCATCGTGTTCCTTCTGAATGAGCTTTGAATAGTCGGTTCTTCGAAGTTTCAGGCCTGGTTCCATTGGCAGTGACAGCAGATTGGCACTCTTTTGCCCAAACTGCATGATCAACCTGTCAATTACTGGAGCTTGTGAGAGGTATACTGCTTTATTTGGCCTGTCCCATTCAATTGCGATACCGACTATCTGGCGTGGTGTACCCAAATCCAATATGGTCCATGCTTCTCTCAATTGCGATTTGAAATGTTCATTCGCTTGCTTGGAGCTCGCCACTGATAGGAAATCATCAACATGGACTGCTGCTATAACCGTACCATGAGTTGATTTCCTATAATAGATGCACGACTCGCACAGCAGTCTTGTGAATCCCCACTTTTCGACCATGTTCTCATTTAAGGTTTGGTTCCATATTCTGCCTGCTTGTTTCATCCCATAAAGACCCCTCTCTAGTTTGCAGACGTAGTTCTCTTTTCCCAGTTCCTCAAAGTCTTTCGGCTGTTCCATATAGGTCGTCTCCTCCTCAGGTAAGATACCATATAAGAATGCAGTTTTTATGTCAACTTGCATAGCATCCCAGCCCTGTACTGCGGCCAGGTGAAGTAGTACATGCCATGATTCAGCGCAGGCTGTCGGTGAGGTGGTTTTTGTGTATTCTTTGCCATAAACCTGATTAAAGCCCTGCAGAACATGTCGAACCTTAAATCGTACAATCTCGCCCTTCTCATTTTGCTTGAGTGCAAACACAGGACGTCCACGGTGTATCCTATGCCCAGCAGGTACCTCTTCCCTTGGTATCAAGCGATAGACACCCATATCTTTCAGAGACTTCAGTTCATCATCGTAAGCAGCTCTCCACCTTTCCGCATCTAGAGAGCTTTGCACTTGCTTCCATGTCTTTGGCACTTGGGGATCAACATCGCTGGCATCTATACCTAGTTCGTCTTTGATTGTACTTATTGCTGCCAAAATCTGATCAAGATCGATGTCCTCGTTTACGACATCTTGGGAATCTGCCTGTTCGTCACGATGGAGGTTCTCAATGGCTCGTTGACGTTCTGCTTTTGCTTCTCGTATATGATCTGCTGACTCTCTTGATTCCCTCACAGCGCGTTGCATGGCAGTCTCCAGGACCTCGTTCGGTTGGCTTTGTGCCATTGGAATCGGGATCCGCGTCAACCTCCATGGTGGTTCTGGGGCAGGCTGGTCTGCTTGGTCTATCTGTTCCCTCTGCTCATGAGGTACCAGGTTCACCGGTGGGTCTGGCATGTTGGAGACTGGTTCTACTTCATCATCTATGGTGGGGACAGGCTTGTCGTCATCTTCTGGGGTGAAGAAAGGCTGATCTGCTGCTTTCTTTAGGATAGTTTTGATTGATGGTATATCGGTAGGCTCTGTATATGGTGAAGTTGTTGCATTGAGGTCTGGGGCATAGTAGTCATCCTGATGTTCAATAAATCTAACGTGGTATGTGCTATATACCTGTTTCGATACTTTATCGTAACATTGATAAGCTTTTGCTTTGGGATCATAACCTATTAAGACGCATTCGATCGACCTCTTGTATATCTTCGGGTTATGTTTACCCAACACTAAGACAAAAACTCGACACCCAATCTCACGAATGTAAGAATAGTTCGGTTTCTTCCCATACCAGAGCTCATCTGGGGTCATGTCTTTTACAGCTGATGTCTTTGTCTTTCTGTGGAGGTGAGTTGCCGTTAGATAAAACTCATCCCAGAGGTAAGCAGGACATTTGGCATAGAGCCTCATAGCAACACGTTTTCCCATGAGTGTTCTGTGCATCCGTTCAACATGCCCAAGATGTGCCGATGTGTATACTGCACCGTGTTGAGTCGTTATTCCTTGGGATCAGTACCACGCCTCATTGTCTTTAGCTATTATCTCAGAGTCATTTCCTGATCGAAGAATTCCGAGTTGTAGTCCGGTCTCCACTTGGCGTGCCAATATCCATGCTTTCAATTCACTGAATGCGTCACTCTTCAGTCTTAGTGGAATAGACCACGGTTTATTTGTATAGTCGTCAACAATATTCATCACATAGTTATTTCCAGTCCGTGAAGTAACGTCCTGTTTTCCAGTCAAGTCGACCCAAACAATCCCTAATTTCCGTGTAGCTCAATGACCTATTCCCTCCTCTCTAACTTTCGGGACTGGTGTTCTCGCCTGCTTGCCATAGATACATTCGTCACATGTGGGTGCCTTAGAAGGGAAGTTGGACGGCATACCTTCAATCATGCCGGACTTTGCCATATCAATGATCGTTTGATAGTTGGCGTGGCCTAATCGACGGTGCCACGTAACAATACTGGGGGAGGAATGAACCAATAGCGCAAATTCATTGTGGAGATTTAGCGCATATAAGTTTTTTGTAGGAAGTAATGTTCCGCTTGCCACTGATTCACTTGTATTCTTCTTAAATAGAGTTGCTCCAGTATCTCTGAACGTCGTGAAGATGCCTGTCTTTGCCATTGAACTGACTGACAATAACCTTACTGTTGCTTTGGGAACAAGCAGCGCATCATTGAGTATGAGGTAAGAGCCATTTGCTAATTGTAAACACATTTGACCAATTGCGGTTGCTGATATTATTGAGCCACCTACGCCGCGAATAGGTTTGTCAGGGATGGACTTTAAAGTATTAAAGTCTGACATATCTGGTGAAATGTGGATAGTAGCACCTGAGTCAAGGTAAAAAGGGTATGTGTCGAGTACAGTGGTGGCGCTGGACAGTGTACTCCTTCCAATCAATGCTAACTCGTGGCTCCTCCTCCAGCGCTATCCACGTATCGATTTCGTAGCTCTCTGCAGCTGAAAGGGTCTCTGGGATTTCATCAGACACAAGCCCTGCAAACTCATTCTTTGTGGTAACGCCCATGGATTTGCCAGTCTGGCCTGCGATGTAGGCTGCCAAGGTGTCAGAGTCACCCTCGATTGTAAATGCTGAGCTGCCTGCAGGTGTGGTAGTTAACTTTGTGGTACCCTTCTTCTTCTCACAGCCATCCTGTTTCGCCTTATAATGAGCCACACGGGCGGCTCGAGCTTCCTCAATAGACTTGCCAGCCATACCACCTCCCTCCAAGATACACCAAGGCTTCGTGTGTCCAGTGAAGGTGGAGCGGCCTTGTGCCTTGCAACTATCGCAGATGAGGTTGTCCCGCCTGTTTGGAGTCCGTGCTGCCAATGCAGTAGGTTGACTGTCTGTCATTCCTTTGTCTGCTGCATACAATGTCTGCTCATTTTCCAGAAAACGACAAATCTCATCAGGACCATAAGGGGCAGTCGCTGTCGCCGCCACTAAATCACGCAAAATAATTGATCAGGCACTGGCATAGAGGGAGTTGTCGGATAGGGATGACAACGCTGCAATGGACTGCAGGAGTTCCTTGGTGATGGCGCCAACATCAAATGCACGGTTGATCTTCTCGAAGATCCTGTCAATCGTTTTTGTGAGAGGTTCTGCTGGGGAACACTTTGTTGTAAGAGCCTCTTGCAACACCCGGACCTGCTGTACCGCACCAGCACCACCATGTCTGGCTTGCAAATACTCTCACAGCGACTTAGCATCCAGCATGTCATCTGCCAGATTACGTTCCGATTCGGACAGGCCCAACATCAAGAAGGACTTTGCAAGACAATCATTCCAATGCCAGTTCCTATATGCCCACGGCTCATACAACTGGTTTGGTATATCAGGGGTATCAAAAATGTATTCATATAAGCCACCCATCGTGAGTTCAAGCTTCGTATATTTTGACCATGGTGTCCATTTACCATCATCCTTTGCGAGCAGATCTTCTCCAGCATAATGGAGAGAAATCTTAATCTGTGTAATTATAGGTGCGGAGCTGTTGATCTTCCGCATCTCGACAGCCTCAGCCTCAGTGACTGCAGGAGCAGGGGATGGTGGACTCGGGCCAGCTTCATCGCCGAGTTTGGTGGATGGTTTGGTGGATGGTGCCATTGGACCAGGTCAGGACAAGCTGGGAGAATATCAGTAGAGCAATGCGTGCGTGCTCTTCAATCAACAGTATGCGTAGGCGTGCGGCAATCAGACAGCAAGAAATGCCCAGTAAAATTGGGTGACAGGGTCACAAAAAAATTTTTCAAAGGTCAACCTCAGTATGCGAAGCAGCACTCTCCCATAACCTGTTAAAGGTTGACACTAGAAACATGAGTAAGTACTTCGGTCCTCAGTCGTCGTGTACTTGACTCAGTTTAACCTACCTAGAAACACGAGTAAGTACTTCGGTCTAGGTAGTGTTTGTAGTAAGTATAGTATCTGTATCGTGTGTAAATGTTCACTTACCCTCAGTTGTCGTGTACTTGACTGAGGGTAGTATGTATCAACTGTAGCTATATATATGTGAGTGGTTGTATCAAGGGTTGTATTAAGTATAAATGTAAACATATATTGGCCCTATGCGTTCCAGGCACTTACGGTGATGGTCGGTGTCTAACACTGTCCTCTCTCCACCGTTTGCTTATGGTCAAAGAATCCAAACAAAGGACACAGTAACAAATGGTTGACGAAACAAACTCTATCGGATTTTAGCTCAGACGGAGACCTTACTTCCAATAACACACCAACAACCTCTGTTGCTCCAGCCCGTACATCTTTTTTTTTGTCAACCACCATATCGTAACCCGGTTGCAGTTCCAAAAATTGAATGTGGTGCCTTTTATGACCTGTGCCTTAATAAAAATTTTGGTGGAGATTTCTTCAACCTTGTTCACAACAAACTCGTGCAATTGGATGTCGTTAATGCAGAGAACAACCTTGTCCCTCCTTGAAAATTCTATGATGCATTGAAACCAGGAACTCTCATACTGATTTGCACTTCACTGCATTGTTATCTCATGCGGGACAAGACCGGACTAAGAAAAGTATGTGAAAGTGTCCTTTGAATTTAATCGGATTTAATGTAAAAAAGGTTTATCAAATTAACGCACAATGCGTACGCATTTTGTCAGACTCAGATGGACATCCATTTCCTAGAATCAAACCACAACAGCCTGGAAATGCAAAACAAAACAAAAGATTGGTCTCTGCGCAAAAATCAGGTCCTGCGAATATTGCCTTCACTCAATTCAGTCTCTATAAACATCAAAAAGTAATCAGTCATGCCAATGAAGACAGCAATACACATTCAATTCACCTGGTCAATCTGTTGATGAACACTATGCAAGACCCTTCTGCCGTTTCCAAAAAACTGTCTGCGAAAAAAGGCCTTACAGGGAAAAAGAAGGATGGGGATGAAAAAATGGTTGAAGACTGAAAATTTCCTTTGTTCAAATTAGTGTAATGTATTGTGTCGTTTTCAATCGGTTTCAATTCAACTGTTGTCAGATACCTTCTGAATCCAGATAGATTTCATTTTTTATTCATTCGCTATATGTACTATGAATTTCCCCTGACATTCCTTTAGTTCTCGAATTCTTGAAGCTAAGCAATTCAAAGGGTATTTACAGCGTGGTTACATCATGCTATAGCAACACACCATAATCCTGATTTAATCTATGCAGTCCAAAAATCTCAAGATGATGCTGGGTCATCAAACTACCAGAGGGTCAAAACGCGGTATATAAATCGGGGAAGAAACACTCACATTGATTTTCAAAGAAGGCAGGAAAGGCGTAACATTGCCTTCCCCATCAATATAGAGCTGCCTCGTAATTCCATTCCATTCTTCCCTGAATTGCGAGAGTTTTCCAGGGTTGCCAGTTGTGCGCTTTATGTTTTTGAGTCCAAGGATAGTCCCGACAATTATGGGTACAGTCTTTAATTGCTCGTCAGCAACGGGGATGTGTTCCAAGTTTAAAGAATGTCAGAATGCTCACAGATTCAAAGAATGGACACGATAGCATGCTAAAGATGTTGTATAAGTACATTCCTTGTCAAAAACTAATGAGGGCGTACCCGGATTCAATCCCTAATGGAACATTATGCAAAGCTTCATAAACATAAGTCATAATATTATTTGTGTTTCCCTCGTTAATCAAGGTGAATAACTGGACAATCTCATCCCGTTGTTTCTTCTTTTTGTCGGTGAGATAGAAATCTACAACATGCGCACTTGCCTGAGAGATGTCCTTCTCTTCCTCGGGCCTCTTGACTTCATTCCATTTGAATGACCCCCTCTCAATACCCAGCCCTTCTATCTCCGATTCTTCCACCAAACCACTAGAAGCAACAGGAGATGAAGCATCTTTTCTGAGTGAGGACACCTGCCCGTCGACTTCAATGCCAGTCTTGTGTATGCACGTTAGCGTTTTCTTCCGCTGTCGCGGAGTGAGAGTACACACCTGGAGAATCTGTACGATCCACATAGGAATTACATTCAAAGGTGCATGGACCATGTTGAACAGTGCTATCGCCTACCATACAAATATCATTTATCATGTTAGAACAAAATCGAAGCCACAGGAGGATGGGAAAACAAACCGTGAAAGCAGTCGAGATTGTCAGCTCGTTCCCCTGCATCACATACACAAAGAAGGATATGATCGAAATCAATATCGGGGCGGAGGTCCACAGGAGCAAAAATGTGACCGAATTTATCCTTGCTGAATACGTACGAATTCAACATCAGCTTACATACTAACAGAAAAAAAGAAAATAAAAAGACTACACACACCTTTTATCATCCACCCAACCTGTACGCCCCTCATACCCATAACTCTCTGTACCCACCTCTCCTCCCACGCAAAAAACTTGACAAACTTGACCATGCCCACGAGTTCACTGAGCACTTCCATCCGCTTGTCTCTCGCCATGAGCCACCCCTTCTGTATGCGCACGCTCCGGCACACAACGTACGAGTTAAGTGGCCAGCCAAGGAGGAGCACGAGGAACCCAGCAAAAGCGGAAAGTTCAAGAAGGTTGTAGAGGAATAGCAAGGCAATCAGGATCTCAAACGGTGCACCGTATATGAAGTACATGGCTGAGATGTTCATTGCTACCTGGGGCGAGTTTAGGTCTAGTGTGGGGAAGAGGAGGTTGTGAAAGTAGTTACCCTGTTGGCATCGCCCACCATGAGATTGACAATCCTATCCACATCTGTGCCCGTCTTTGGATTGTTTTCGTCTTCCTTCCTTTTTCCTTTCGTTTTCTTCTTCCCTTTCTTCCCTCCTCCTTCCTCTTCCCCCTCCTTCTCCTTCTCCTTCCGATTGACGACCCCAGGGAAATCCTTCCTCTTCAGCGCCTTGTCATAAATTCTGGCCATTAGCTTGCTGCATATCCTCGTTGCAGCACGGCGGCCATACCACAGGTGCTGCACGTCCATCTGAGCCTTGAGCAGAGAGCAGAGGAAGGTGAGGAGTGCGTGTCAGGTTGATTGCGTCAAGGATGCGTCTGCAGGAAGTGAATTTATGAAGGTTAGAAAGGAAGGGGCGTACTTGAGGAAGAAAGGACTGGTGTAGTTAAAGGCGACGCTTCCGAGTGTGAGGACTAGGTCAAGAAATATGTCAAGGATGTTTGTGATGATGAGTTTGCATAGCAGGGATGTTGAGAAGAACGACTTGCACGAGACAGGAAGCTATGTCGTTATGTTTTTATCTTGTTCCTATTTTTAATCTTTATGTTCTATCGGCAGTATCGGGAGCTCGTCACCCATATGTGGCGAGCGATCGGTATTTGCAAATCTTTACTTACAAACTTTGTTTTTTTTTTTTTCGTTAGAAACCGTAGGATAAACAAAAGGCACCCTCAGTCAAACCACATACTACGGAGTGACTGAGGGTGAGCTAGATTCACTTACTTACATTCTCACTATAGCTAATTCACAACCTGTAGACTTGCGTATAACTCTACAGGTAATAATAATATCTCAGTCAAACCACATACTACGGAGTGTTAAAAACCAGATCCTAAGAACAACTAAGAACAACTGTAAGTTAATCCCTCAGTCCGGTATAATCGACTATATTCGAACTGTACCTAAGAACAACTGTAAGTTAATCTACGGTACAGTTAGTATTGCGTGGGTAATTGAAAGAAACGTAGCTACTCACCCCTCAGTCCAGTATAATCGACTGAGGGGTCATCTAGTGTAGTATCGTATATATACGTATATGAGACAATGGAGGAAAAACGATACAAAGCAACAGTAGTGGTGGCCAGTGGCCCTTTGTGATGGGTCAGCAACCCTGTGTGATGAGCGGCTGTGTGACAATGTGAAAAGGTAAAATACTAACACGGAGTGACTGAGGACTTGCATATAACTCTACAGGTTATAGGCCCCGTTAGCACTTCAATTACGTTGAGCCCTTGCTCCAAACACATTGACTCACCACAAAACACATACTTCAAAAACCAATGACATCCACAAACTCAGCAAACCCGCTGACCTTCCTGGAGGAAGTACATTTTGACGGTACAAACTACACGGCATTCAAAAATCGAGTCCTGATAGCAGCAAGAGCTTGTGGAGCATGTGGATATCTGGATGGAACAATCAAAAGGCCAGAATTAGTTTCAGCCACAGCTGACACAAAAATGATGGAGGTAAAACCTACCAAGTGGTCCTCTAGATCCCCATCGTTAGAGGAGTGGGAAGAGAGGGATGTGTGGACGTTGGGCCTCATCATATATAGCACGAAAAATCCAATCGGTTTGGGAATAAAAATGGAGAGCACCACAGCTGAAGCATGGTCGACACTCACCAAAAATTATGGTGTATTCTCCGAAATTGCCGCGATGAATGCAGAGAAACGCCTATGCACCACAGAATTCGTAGATGGCATGGATTTCCTCAAACACGTTGAGGATCTTCAAGAGAAATGGAAGCCAGCTGTGGAAAAGGGAGCAGAAATAAAGGACTCTGCATTTCGTACTATCCTCATTGCCTCACTACTGGAATCCTGGAACGCTGTAGTTGCAGGAGTATATGACAAAGCCCTATCAAAAGATGTGATTGCTGCACTTACTGTCCACTGGGATAGGCTAGTCTCCCAAAAACAGAAGGCAGGAACCTCAACAACCGCACTCCAAGCCCAGATTAGCCAGTCAAAGCCAAAGTTGGTGTGTATAAACCTGAACTGGAGACAAACAGGCCACGTTATAGAGAATTGCTATTGGAAGGGTGGAGGCAAAGAGGGGCTGTTTCCCCCGAATTTTAGGAATAAGGGGAAACTGGCAAGGACTCCATCAAACAAATCACCGGCACAGATGGTGATAGGACCCTATACAGGATCAGCACATCAACGGCAGGCTACAGCAACATGGCACAGGCTCAGGATACCTTAGCGCACGCTAATTAACCAATTTTGGCAATATTTGATGGCCACGCACAGCAAGAAGCAGATCCAATCAATGATAGCGCCGATGGCAGACAGAATGACAACTGACAGATGGCATCAGTCACTGATGACAGCACTTGGAAAGAAGACTGACAATCTATCAAAAACTGACGGACAGCTTGGCATTTGACCTTGGCGTCTGACATTGCTTAGCGCCTCAATTTGGCGCCTGACATCGCTAAGCATTTTGAACAGACAGAAGGGTGATGGATTGATGGTTTAGCATCATGATCTGCTACCTGGCGTTGCTAAGGTCTTGAATGGACAGTAGGGATTTGAAACTATTGGAGCTACCCCTATAAAATTTTCTAGTTTATCGCACTTTGGCAATGGTTAGTCACTGGCAACGGTGAACTCCTTGTAGTATAAAAAGTACTTACCGACTTGTACATATGCAACAAAGAACAGAGTTTCCTGGTCCCCTTACTCCAGTCTCCCTTACGGTCCAGATCTCATTTATGGTTGGCAACGTTGAAGTTATCGACAGTTGCAGACTCTTGCTAACACTCAACACACTCGCACCTTGCAGCTATGGCAGGCATTAATGATGCTTAGACCTCGCTGAGCTTACCGTGTTCTTGCTGCTCCCATTGCCGTGTTCACTTACTGCTTCTTTCATAGGTGCTTTACATTAGCGCTTGACACTTGCTGACCCCTTTGCTGACTTAATCTTAACTTCACAGGCACGTTCTCTGGGACCTGCCCAGGACTCCCCTCATCACTTTTAGCACGCCCAACGCAAGCTTTTGGTATGGTAACACCATTACTAAATTTGTGACTGACCAAACTTTGGGCATCATCAACAGCAACCTCACCAATGTCCTCCGCAGCAAACGTAGCAACTATGACCATACAAGCGCAGACCCATGTCACATATGCCCTATCGGCAATAACAATAGTTCCCTCTAAAGAAAGGTGTACAGAAATGGTCAAATGGACCAGTGCACACACTACAGAGATGCCAACGTATGCTGACTCAGGAGCGACAGATCACTTCTTCGTCAACAGGAATGTGTTCATGGACTACGAAGAATTAAAAACCCCAATTGAGGGACATGCTGCCCCAAAAGGAGTGTCATTTTGAGTAGTTGGCCGAGAAACAGTGAAGAAAGTCTGTCAGACTGCTCAAGGAACCTCCGAACTGATCTTCAAAAATGCACTACACGCACCAGACCTGTCCTCAAACCTAATCTTGATCAACCGTTTCGACAAGGTGGGTTTCAGTGTAATATTTGGAAATGGTCAGGTACAGTTCAGGGACCCTGCTGGGAGGGAAGTACTGTGCGGTACAGGACAAAATGGAATGTACCTTATCAGGTCACTTGGAGGCACCACAGGGCCAACAGTCATGGTGGCAAAGTCACAGAATAAACCCACGTCCCTGGAAGTATAGCACAGGAGATTCGGACATGCAAGTGTAAAAGCCATTAGGCAAGCATCAGCAAAGGGACTGGTCAACGGACTGAATATCACAAGTGACCTGACCATAAGTGGGTTGTGCAAGGATTGTGTTTACAGGAAACATGCATCCCACCCATACGATGCGGAGGTCAAACCAGAGGGATCACCAAATGATCAAGTCCATATTGACTTATGGGGACCCGCTAGCGTCCAATCCATGGGAGGGGCAATCTACATGATGGTGGCCATCAATGGTGGCTCTTCATACATTTTGATCTATTTCCTTACAAGAAAAGACGCTATGACAATGCTGACAGCTTTCACATTGTATTACGTCAAGTCAGAATGCCAGACTGGCCAAAGACTGCTGGAAGTCAGGGTGGATGCCAGACAGGAATGGGTAAATGAAGCTTGGACCACATACCTTGCAAGCCATGGTATTATCTTGCACGTCACCACTCCCTATGCGCATGCACAGAACGGCGTGGCAGAGCGAGCAAATTGGACCATCCTTGAAGGTGTAAGATGCATGCTGGCAGAAAGTGGCTTGCTTACCCAAGGAACTGTGGGCAGAAGCAGCAGCCACACAGATATACATAAGGAATTTACTTCCCATGTCACGTTATCCTGGCATCATTCCAAAAGAGGCATGGACCAGCAGGCACCAACGAGTCGACCACTTGCACCCATGGGGGTGTCACGCATGGGCAAAAGTACCAGATGAATTAATCAAGTCAAAGCTTGACCCACGCTCAGTGAAAACTCGTCTTGTAGGATATGCAAATAGCGGCTACCAGCTTTTTGACCAGGCCAACCGATTGATCGTAACTTCGTGAGATGTAATCTTTGAAGAGGGATCTGGATACCAAGCACTCACCCTCCTAAATGACAAGGACGATCAGACACCCCCACAACCTCTATCAAGCCCCTCAAACTCTGTGCCAGGCATCCTCCCCTTTCAACAGCCCATTGCTCCTTGTATCCGCCTAGACAACGCACCACTCCACCCGCAACAGGACGTACCTGACACCGCCCCCAATCACAACTGGGCGCTTACACCCACCACCCTTACTCAGGCACCGGTTGTGCAACCACTGTGACAATTGTCCTGCCTTGCTAGACCAACACCAGCCTTAGTCGCCGCATGCAAAACCTTGCAGAGGAAACATGATGCACGTGAAGGAGGAGAAGACTGGGCAGTCAATGGAGAAGCTCCAATGGCATTGATTGCAGAAGGCCCATATGCATACCTCGCAGCACTGGGCGAGTTTGAGGAGGACAAGGACAAAAGAGTACCCAAAACTTATGCAGAAGCAATGAGATAACCGGATTTGTGGAAGCCAGTGATTGAGGAGGAATTGAAGACAATGGAGGATAGGGGAGTCTTCAAGTTAGTGGAAGAGGCGATGGTACCAAAAGAGAAGAACATAGTGGGATGCAGATGGGTGTTTGCAAACAAGTACAATGCAGAGGGTGAAGTGACCCATAGAAAGGCACAACTGGTCATGAAGGGTTACTTGCAAGTGGCCGGTGAAGACTTTGATGAGATGTATGTGGCAGTGGTGTGCCTAGAATCCCTAAGGATGTCTGCAGCTGTGGCAGCACAGGAGAATCTGGAGATATGGCAAGTGGATTTTGTGTCGGCTTACCTGAATAGCATCCTGGAGCATGAAGTCTACATGAGGCTTCCCCCTGGTTTTCCGGGAGGGGAGAGGAAGTTCGCCAGGCTCCGGAAAACTATATATGGCCTCATGCAGGGAGGCTTCAACTGGTACTGGACACTAGATGGTGCATACAGGGACTTAGGCTATAGGTGCTCAAGGGCAGACCCATATGTGAGATCAAGGAGGATTGGCTCAGAAGTGACAATTACAAACACCTTTAACGATGACACATTCAGAATATCCACGATGAGAAAGGGAGCTGACTTAGCAAAGAGGGAGTTGGCACAGGTATATGAGGTGAAGGACTTGGGGGATCCCACCTTCCTACTCAGTATGGCTATACATCGAGACTCACAAACAGGGTCAATCACTTTATCCCAGAAGGCCTACCTCACCTGCATACTGGATCGTTTCAATATGGCAAACTGCAACCCTCAATACACCCCCTTACCTTCAGGGGTAGTCCTAACAAGTGATATGTCATCCAAAAACGAAGCTAAATGAGTCTTCATGGTCAACAAACCCTACCGCCAATTGCTGGGAGCCTTGATGTGGGCTCAGGCAGCCACTCAACTGGATCTGTCCTTTGCGGTGACACTACTTGCTTGATTCCAGTCGAACCCAGGCCTGGCTCACTGGAAAGCCTTGTTGCATGTCCTTGCATATATCAAAGGTACCGTCAATTATAATATTGTGTACTCTAAAGACCAATGTTAGGTTCCGCTGAGTCGGGGGCTTTCTGAGAAAGCAATGCCCTTATGAGGCGGACTTGATCTACGGATACTCGGGTGTCTGGAACTCCAGGGCTAGGACTCCGGGGTTCAAGATGTGGACAGGGGTAATCCCAGGAGAGGGCACTTGGTCTGGGGGTTTTGGGTTTTAGGTAGCTGAGGGTTGGGTGGGGGTCAAGTCATGAACCGGGGGTTCTAAAACGAGACCAGGTTAACAAATAAAAAGTCGCGAAGTGCGTACCAAACTTAGAGCACATGATTATTCAAGTGTGCCAGTCAAAGCATGCCAG
Source organism: Termitomyces sp. MG16 (assembly GCA_003313075.1). Classification (NCBI taxonomy): domain Eukaryota; kingdom Fungi; phylum Basidiomycota; class Agaricomycetes; order Agaricales; family Lyophyllaceae; genus Termitomyces; species Termitomyces sp. MG16. The sequence goes on from QGOA01001423.1 coordinate 79,328, forward strand.
TCAGTGCGTACCAGTCAAGCAGAGGGCACACAATAATTCAAGTTAATATCAAGACTAGCGAATACAATGGGGAACTACACTATAAGTACTATGGGGCCGGGTCTCGGGTTTTTGGGGTGTCTGGGATGGAATCTGGGAGGCATTGAGTAGCGGGCAGGGACTGTATACTTGGATCGCACATGTGGGGTGCACGATCAATTGGCGCGGAGAACCCCCTCCCTGCTCTAGACTGCCTGCCCCCTGTTTTCGTCGTTCTGGGATGGTGGTAGGGACCGTTTCAAAGGTCCCAGAGAATCAACGTATTGCGTGGGTAGACGTAACACAGGAGCTGTTTGGGGAGGCCCTGGAGAGGCCCTGGGATCTATCTGCCCACACCTGGTGCGTGAGTAACGGACCAGTGAGTGGTTTCCTACCTCTGGTCTCCTTGCTGATTTTGGTGCAGTGCTTGCACTGCACTCCACGAGTGGTCCCGGGCTCCTCATCCCACTGGAACATGTCTGTATGTGAGGTGTGCCGCCTCAATCACAAGCGATGTTCTGTGTTGGCGCTGTGGAGGGCATGTTGCATCTCCCAGGAGCAGGGGTGGCCGCTGGGGGGAGTCACCTGGAGGATGGGGGTCAAGGAGCGGGACTGGGTGGTGGAGCCGGTGGGG